>JACJUY010012831.1:2746-17114 GCA_014220935.1 Platorchestia sp. MABIK | reverse complement strand
CCGGCTCTGATCACACTATCACCGGCCCTGATCACCCTTGCACCGGCCCTGATCACCCTGACACCGGCCCTGATAACCCCCTGATCGCCCTCACACCGACCCTGACTGCCCTCACACCGGCCCTGATCGGCCGTGATCGTCCATTTCTCTCCCTAAAGCGCCACCTGTCGACCAGCATCACGCCTCTCTGTGTTCCGCTCGGCCCCGGCCGTTCAGCTTTAAAAATACTCGGTGGTGCGACGCTGCTGCTGCCTCGGCTCTCTTGCTGCAGCTGTTCAGGGGAACGCTCTGAGCAATATGCCATGGGGTGAAGTGCAGCGCGCTTTTTCTTCCATCAGCTTGTTGAAGACCGTCATTGGGAAATTGCGACGGTCTTTCGGGAAGTTCTACCTGGTGTGCTGGGTTTCCAAAAGCCTCTAATGTGTTCCAGAGTTTCGGTATTCATGGAAGATGAAGATTGTGATTGAATGGTATTTATGTTCCGGAATATTTGCACTTTCTGGAACTGTTAGATGTTGTTGGATTTCTGTTTAACGTTCGCTTGATATGCGTGAAGGCGAGTGATGCAGCAGTGCACGACAATGCTCTTGAATCGTTTCAGTTTTACTAAGCTTCACTTGGAAAAATAATCGAATGCTAAAATTATGAAATAAAAAACGCGTTGCTTTACTTCAAAATTCAACCAATTCAGTGCACTATGCTGAAGGTATAGGAATTCATTGGAATTCATTAATTTTAATATTAGATATAAGAAATGGCCCTCGAAAATTACCTTTTCGATACCTATTTCAATCGCTATAAATTCAGCGACTTTATTTGAAAAACATGCAGTGCCACTTATCGATGAATGAAATTGTCATTCTTTCAGAAGCATTTCATTTACAATATCCTACATTTTCTGAAATTTTTATGCAGTGTGTGCTATTAGTGTGCTATTAATTGTAACTCATAGAAGACATTCTAGAAACTATTTTCCAACAATTATTCATGACAATAGAGGTTATTTAAAATTACGAAAAATTAAAAAAGCTACTTGTGACGAGGAGCTGCAGAGTCAACTCCAGCCTCAGTCGTCGTTAAGCGCTTGGCTGCTCACTCCCACAGCCAGAGTGCCGCAGCAAAAGCAAGTGAGGCAATAATAAAGGCAATAAACTCAATTGGAACTGAGCATAAAAGACTCAATCGCAACGCTCACCCTATTCCAAAAGGATTTAATGCCCAGAACTCGTTGATGGTTCCAGTTATGATAATTCTGATATTCTTTTCGTGCCGCGAACAAGCGCTGAAAACTTTGCGCTTGAATAGCGCTACATTATAAAAGTGCTTTAGCGTTCTGAAAATAACTTTTGACTGAGGGTAAAAAAGTTGAATGGAAAATATTAAATATGAAGTTGTTTTCATGATTTTGACCGTAGGATTTTAGAATCTTCGCATATCTTTAAGGAAACAACAATTTTAAACAACATGCCCAGCTCGGATCCCCTTCAGATAGTTAAATGCATAATTGTTCTTTTTTTTGTAGTCTGGAATGTATTATTGATCGTGCTTTTATGCTTGCGTTGAATTGATTTTACTTTGGATTTTACAGAACTGATGAAGGAGATGGTCTCCGAAAAGTTTTTGATTTATTTAAACTAAAGTGACTAATTTTATTAGAGTTTTCTTCGCTTTTTAGTTATCAGTGAATCTGCGATTTAAGAAAAGCAAACATCTCTCTAGATATTAAATATGTTTGTTAGACATCATCCTTCTGTTGGACATAATCAAGAACAGTTTTTTGCTCACACGCATAGTTCTAAACTTTCTATTGTTATGTAAGGTTTCAAATTATATTTGCTTAAATTTTCTTTACGATTTTTCTAACGAATTTAATTTTGGCCTTGAATGAAAAAAATATACATCCTAAGACCTAGAAGTGTTTACGCATAAGCATCGGAACAGATGACAGGGGCTACGTTAAGTCTTTGGTTTGTGGATCAGAGTTTCGACTTCTCTTTTCGTGAATCATTCTGCCCTGAGGAAATCTTTACACACTAACGAGAGAAGTTCCTCCTCTACTGACGATGTTCTAAATGCAATGTGTCACGCAAGAAAAAGTTTTATTCTGGATATTAACTTTGACGACAATTATGTCTTGTTTGCTGTCGTCATTTACCGAGTAAATAATAAAGTAGAGCCCAAGGTACAAGAAATTCGTTCATTTTTTGGTAATACAAGACTATCGTGAATGAAGTGCGTCGTTTTTCCAATAGCCTGAGATTCAATTTCTGTTAGCATGCAGTAATTCCATGTTCGATTAAAATTACAGCAAAGTCGAAAAGTGGCGTTGCGAATTAGATGAATTCACTCTAAAAAATTTCAGCCTAAGGTAACGAGAATTTGGAGTGAACACCTTGAACCAGAGCTTTAAGCCTCAGATGTTTTACATATAAAACTAAATTCGAGAGATTGATGAAACACTCGAACATCGGATTCAATTGGCCATTGTCATTTCAATGATTTTTGTTAATTGACGCTGACGATGCCAGGCTGACGAGAAAGAAGCAGATCGAAAGATGGTATGCATGTACTCGTAAGATTTGCACAGATGTTATTCGACAGCGCCTTTTGATAAAAACAGAGCTGCACTTGTCTAGTTGAAACTGTTCTCGGCAAACATGCGTTCTTTGCAGAAACTTGGACTTCTTGTCTGAAGGCGTTTGCATGACACCCTTCCTTGACAACAATATACCCACGTACTTTTGTGAAACAGTTATGTAGGTACATGGGTCATTGCATGGATTTTCAAATTATTTTGCACCATCTGATATTCATCGTAAATTTTTACGAGTGAAAGTTACTTAAGTTATACTGTGCGTCACAGTTAAAATTGATCGACACAAAATTACGCTTGACTTCTATGAAGACGAGCTTGAAAGCGAATGATTAATTAAAAAAATTGTTCAGGATATGTGAAAAAAATAACTGCTACACAATTCAATACGGCCCTTCATTTCCGTTATTATAATTGGGCCCCTTATTTGAGCCATGGCCAAAAATTAATCAACACGCTTCCTTCACTGTTTGGATCGCAAGCTTGAATCCGCCCCGAAAACTCTTAGCCGATTTCTTATGAAAGTATTGCCGAATTTTCGTCCATGACTTTTCAAAGAAGTGCTCCAGAGCTTCAATTGTTCAGTGGGAGAAATAACAGACTTCAGGATGGAACAAGAAGAAAATTCTAATGCCTCGAGATCAGGTAATGAGGGGCCATTTTATTCTCGTTTCAATATTTTGGAATGGTAAAAAACTGATGTGAGCTGGCAGAGTAAGAGGGAGCTCTGCGTTGTTGTACAGTGAACAGCTTGTTTTTCAAATATATATTAGCTTCTTCAATCACAAGGGTAAAATTCGTTCTGTTTTTGAATTTGTGTTCATATTTGCTGTCACAGTGTTGAGCAAATAACGAGCAAAAATTTCAACTTTTTTAATGTTATAGCTCTCACTTAAAGCGAGGGAGATCAAAATTGACGACAATTTCAATTTTTATTTGCAATAGTCTTAAATTTTTCTCCTACACCGCTTCGGGTTTCGTTGTAGCCTTGTTTTCACGATTATGAGAATTTTAGGAGTGCCATGACGCGAAAAGTGACCGCATCTAAGACCATCTTCGATTGTTTTAAGTTTGTTGTAAACAATGAATAAAATATTAGACTCAATCGAAGCTCTCAGCATCTTCAAGTGTTTAAACACGTGTTATTCTGCCTTACCGGTCGCAAAAATAATCAAAAATGGCAGCACGTTTATGGTTCAGTTTACTAACTGCCCTAAATGACAGTGAACAACTTTAAAACAAACAACGCTGGTTATTTCTAGGGATGTTCGAATTTGAATGTGCGCTTAGCCATATTTCGATCGTAGTTGAAAATTAATTAACCTAAAAATTTAGCCTGAACGCAATCATAAAAACTGATGTCCGTGAATGTCATTCGCGTTTTGAGTTTATTGTTTCTGAATGGAGTTGTTTGTGTTATTATATCACTTGATATTCGGTCTTCCCTAGAGATAATTTCACTGTTGTCTCCGCTCCAATATTATAATGAAGACTAGCCAGAAAACCTGTGCAAGATTTTTCAGAAATTCTCTCTTGGTTTCGGTGCTACGCAAGCAGCCTGCAGATTTGACGTTCAAGTTTGTCTTGCTTGTGCTTGAGAGCTTTACTGTGTACTAGAGCGCCTGCAAGCACAGCATTCTAATGCGACAAACTCTTCTCAGGCGACTTCAAAAGAGGTTAATCGTCGCCAATCTTGCTTTCGCTAAAAGTTGTGAGGAACTTTTAATGAATTGAAACAAAATTATAATTTTGTCCAGGGTAGAATTTTACTCAAGATAAAAATAATTTTTTTTTGAATATGCTTGTACCAGGAGTGAATTATTTTTTGGATGGATAAATGAAAAATAAGAGGTTTGTACTACAGAACCCAAAATAGCTTACAAGCAATAGTTGCAGGAAACAAGCTTACCTTGCATCATTAAGTCAATAAACTTGAAAGTCAAGTTTTCCCAGTGTATTTCGAGAGAAAGTTGTTACAACAGCGACAGCTTTTAGAACGTTGTTGAAACTGCCTCGAAATTGAATCGAAATACTCCACTTCTTCTCGGTCAAATAATTTTCAATCACTGTGTAAATAAACATCAAGAGCCAAGACTCAACTCGTGCGTGACTAATATTTTTAGTGAATGAAACGCCCGGCAAGAAATAGAAAACGTTCCAATAGTGGCCTAAACTACACTTCATTACCTTACAAAAATTAAACTCCGCTTCGATGTCCGAGATAAACATGAACAAACGATTAATTGAAACGTGGCCTCATATAAAACTTCCATCAAGTACAAGCAAAAATTCAGTCTGTGACCTTGAGCGGGTCACTTTCATTACAGAAATTGACTCCGTGACCACCAGTGGTTCACTAAGCAGTCAGCGTGTTCAGGACAATTCACGGACGGCTAGAAAATTTCAAGCAGATAAGGCTGGCTATCACTGGGAATGGTTCGAGTGTGTTTCAACGTTATTTTTATACAGCAGGAGTCCCGCTGTACCTATGAAATGCAAGCGTTAGTTTGTAGCTGACTCGTGAGACCGCAATGCCATATCTTTCCGACAATAGATTGTTTATTTGAGCCCCAGAAAGCTGAATGGCAGCATCGTTTTCTACCTTCTGAGATAATATGAATCATTATTTCCAAGGTTCCAAAGCTCCGCATTTTTAGCACGGCGCATGAAGTTAGCGTGAGTGTCGCGCTGTATTTCGAAAACCAAAGGAAAAAACATAATGGTATCACATTTTCTCTAGTAAAAATTAACTAATATGTTTCACATAACTTCCTATATCGCATCCGATAACTGCAACTCTACGAGGGAGAAGTAAGTCTGACCAACAACATTTCCTTATCATGCTTTGATATGAACAAGAAAAATCGTCATCTCGTTCCAGAACCCAGCATTTCGTGCAATTCTACGATCATTCGTACAATCTACCATGAATAATAACCCGAATAACCGCCGCAGCTCACGTCAGTAAAACGCAAGAAGGCACCGTTAGAATGCTTACCCTCTGCCCTACGACCTCATCACCCCTTGGGAACTTCATAGCAAAAAGGTCACCAACTACCCTTTTGCTCCGAAGAATATAGTTCTGTCATTGAAATTTTAGCCAAGTGGATCTTCTTCATTTCATAGATTAAATGTAGGATTAAATTTTTTACGAATGATTAGGAATTTGCTCCAATTAACTGTCATTCACTCCCGTAAAGTGTTTGTTCATAACGACACTCTTCGAGCGTTAGAAAGGCCCGTACAGGCAGATTACCCGGGGACATTAGCTCGATAGGCTGGCTGGGCGAGATCACAAGGACTGATGCTCCCTTGTTAAGGTTCGTCGCCTTAGGCGATGAACTCGCATTATTTCGAAATAGCCTGTAATGGCGGAGTGACTTTAGTCAGATTCATGATGTAAAAGATCAGAAGAACCATCTAACCTCGGTTTTACCTTTTAACTTCAATTCAAAACTTGATCAGCTCGCCTGCACATGCACAATCAACGCGAAATAGATTCTTGACATGAGTCCTCATTATTACTACCATTATTATTATCTTTATTACTTGCCTCTCAACAGCTCTGTGATGTGTGGTTGTCAGCCTTCATCAGTTTCAGTCGGTAAATAAGTGGTTTTCATGTTTCAATTCCCTTTACAAGTTTGGAAGAATGAAGGTGTAGAGTGGAAAAAATAATACGAAATCCATACATGTTACTGACGATACTGAAAATGAGCGTATATTTAATACCCTTGAAAATACGGCTTTATTGATGCCTTCGACACAAGCTTACCGAAAATCAGTTGTTTACGATGACCGATGTCAATCATTCAATCATAATATTTGATGAATAAATTATACATTTATATCAAAAAAGTTTGTCTCAAAAGAGGCTGGTGGCAGCAGATACCAAATGTCTTATTGAAATGGTGCCTAAAAGTACAAAATTTGGTCGCTTAAGATATTTTATGAATAAATAATAAATGATAATATCTGACGTTACAACAGCGGGATGGAAACATCCAGCCAAAAGAACATAACATCTGGTGCCGAAGCTGTGGAATACCAAGCATAAAAATTAGACCATAATACACAGAAAGGACCTAATAATTGCACATATTATCAAATAGATCCAACGGAAAGGTTAAAATAATAGCGCTTAATGTTCAGTGAAAGTCAAGGGAAAGAACAAAATTAGAGCACAAATTTCTCAGTAAAAACCAAACGTATAACTTAACAACAGCACACTGTATATTGCTCAGTAAAAACTAGTGGAATATGTATTATAATAGTACACATTTTTTGGCGCGCCACAGTATCGAGTGGGCTCAGCTATGCAATGGTTGTATAGGTTTCAAAGCTAATCATAGTTTGAGACTTTCGATTTTATCCTACACTGAGCTCCTCAAACAGTGTTGTTGCCTCAAAATGCATTTTTTTTACATGACTGGTTCTTTCACGATCATTATTGTGTAAAAGTCAACATTAGCTGTTAACTACGAAATGGTCATCCAATCTTCACTTTAATTAAAACCTACTTACAAAACTCAATAATAAAATTGGCAATGCGGTCATTTGAGTCAGATTAGGCATATTTAAGTATATGCAAACATACCATTAGTGACCACCTGTAGATCAGCTCGCAATAGACTTCATTCCGAATTTTGACGTCATAGCGTTATTTCATGTCTTATAAATTGCTTCTATCGTGTTTTGTTGACTACACGCTACTAGTGAGTATTGTTAATTGCTCGTCATTGATCAGTATTGATGATAACTCGCTATTTACGAGTAATATTTAAAAACTCATCAATACCGAATATTGTAAGTGACTCGTAATCAACGACTGTTGTTATTATCTCATTATTTAAGAGCATTGTTAACAACACGTTGTTAACTTGTGTCTAACTTTGCTATTTAACTTTGCTAACTTAATTAACGTGCTGACGCTATTTCCATACCCTCATATTTCGGATTACGAAGGCAGTCACCTGACTGGGAGCAGATGGTTCATTCGCTAGCGCTTCCGCGGCCAAATTCAGCTGCACTTTGACTGCTTCAAATTTACATCGCGTACACCGCTCCAATATTGAAACTGGCGTACACTGCTCCTGTCTTTTTCAGCGAACGCAAATAGTTCCGGGGAGCAAGAGAGTCTCAACATTTTATTTACACGGAAATAGATATCCCTTTTGTGCCGTGTGGTGAAAAAATGCTTTGTGAGATCCCACGTTACTGAACATTTTGTTTTTCAGCGTTCATGAGATGTGAAAATAATGAAATTGTGTGCGAGCGAACGGTTATCAACACTTTTCATCAATACGAATGGTTATCAATTCGAACGGTTATCAATTCATCAATACCTTATTGATGAATTTTTGTTGTATCTGAAAGCCCTATATTAACGAAAGTGTATCACAGAATTTAACTCTGAGTCTTCCAGTACAGCTTTATTCAATGAATTGAATGACACATGCATGAGAAATGTTATAGTAGAGTCTAGCATCGCGCACGCAGTGTAATATTTACTTGGAAAATATCCATCTTGTACCATCTGAATTTTTCACTAACAATGGCCTATTAATATTACCATTATAACAATCACCATTGTTAGACTGACACTGGCACCAGGTTTTTTCCGACACCAGAATGAGGATGAAACCGCTCCTAGTCGAAAAACTTCAAAAGTGTTTAGTTTACAGATTTGACAATAAATAATTTATGTGAGCGCTGTTTAGAGAAGTAGGTCTTGAAATCATTCATGTTTCATGAGAAAATATTTCCCACGCTCCAATTTCTACAAACATCTTAATGATCTAACGGAAATATCAATATATCAAACGATTTGGAAATTATTTTCAGCTATTGTATTGATACTAGTGAACATGGGCAAGAACATAGTTTCATGTATAGCTGATCGACGTTATTCAGGAGAAAAGCGAGTACAGGAAGAAGCCGAACTCAGATGTTTGGTCGGAAGAACGAGTTTGATCCATTATGCAGGTTAAGAAATGATCGCAAATGTGTGTTGGGTTGTACCCAGTTACGAAAACAAATTAGTTCCTCATGGAGTTTTCTTATTATAGCATTCCATGCATAATTTCCCTACTTCTTTAACAACTATTCAAAGACCGGATACACTACTTTTAATTGATTAAACGCATGGATTAAATCATAGAAAGGTTTTCAGGAATCCAAAGCAATTTTTCGGTACAAGATTCTGGCCCATATCTCTCATCTGTTTCTGTTTATTTTTTTTTCATCTCTATGAGATGCTAACGCTTATCATTTTGACGGGAGCTGTAGGGTGCTGAGCTGTACAGACTCAGTAAAAATTTGTGTTACTCTGCATCCCAAAATTGTACTTCGGTTGCGCACCAATTTCATGTACTCCAGTTCTGCTGTTAAATGAAATAGTGATCATAATTGGAGAAGTTCAAAAGTTAGTTTTCAGATATTACAAATTAGGTGAGTTAGTAATGCGTACTTTCAGAATTAAAATTAATAATTACCGGAGGCAATTTGAATGGTGCTCAATAACGAGGTGAATTTTCAAAAACGAAAATACACTACATTTTTCAAAGTCTCTTAAGCTTACCTCTTAATCCAGCTATAAGCACTTTTACGACAGAAAATAACAAAACATACATAACTGTCTCCTAAAATTCCTCCAGTATATCAGCATGTGTACCATATCTCTATTTACAAAATGTTCCTTCGGGACACAAGGATTTTTTTTTTTTGCGTTTTGGTGGCCTAGCTTGCTTTGTATTCATGGTTTACAGAAGCAATCTAAACGGCGAGTTCATGTGGTGCTCATTAACATAATTTTGGTTCAGAATACGACCACGGAAAGCATAGGAATGAGCTCGTTGACCTTTCGCATTTCAATGTGAATATTTTGCAGCTGTCACGATCCATAGAGTTCCTTTCGGTCTTCTTGTATTCGCAAAAAGGGGCACGAAAGTCGCATCAGCCATTCAATAGTTCCATTGCAGCGTAAGAAACTGTTCAAAAAGTGCTCGGTTGAATGGTGTGCAGCACAACACAGAGTGAATGGACGAACTTTAACGCGTGTGTTTTTAATTTAGCGGGATAAGAACATTTTGTATAAATACTCTTTACGATACCTTTGAAAAACCTCCCTAACACCAACTAGGATGGCCCATTTTGCATCAGGTTGACTTTTGATGTAAACGCAAGCGCCGAATCTACACACTTCCCATCTTGAATGTGCACTGAATTCAGGTGTCAGACGTTCCGTTCTTCATGGATTGCTCGTTCGTTCAGAAGAGTGGAGAGCGAATTTTGTCTGCATCAACTGCTCTGGTCAACTCGAAATATTTGCGGCAGAAATTAAAAACCAGTGCAGAGATGCTGGGGTTTGCGACGTTGCTGGGGCTCATGCATCAAAGAATGTGCAAAGCATGCAATTCAATGGAGCGACTCCCAAAAGCGGCCACAATACACATGTGAAAGATCAAAGGTTCTTATTTAAAAATATAAATTCGAGGGTTGGAATTCCCAACATTAGTGACTAGAAATTGTAATAACTTGTGATAAAATTCGTTAAATTTATGCTCAGATGTTAATGTCATCCTCGAATGATACTTCTGCAAATGACACCTGATGGAAAATTCATCCATAATGGGTCATTTCAAGCCTCTCATAAAGTTGATGATGGGGATTTACGGGGGTATGTGTGTATCCTATTACAAAATCTAGTTAAAAAGTCTTATGACTTGAACTTACGGAATTTTTCCCTCGCATGCTTTTTTGAAACCTTGTCCTCTACATTTGTAAAACTGCGCATTCAAGCGCTACATAACACTGACCAAAAAATTACTGAACTCGATCATTAAATGATCAGAGCTATGGTCAATGTTTCATCGTTTACGCGTTCCTTGGTCCTCCTTCCTGCGCCATGATCTCAGCTATCGATCGCGTATAAATTTGATTACAAGCACTCCGATGTAATTTTCAGAGCCCTGAGCAATAACCTCAAGTCCTTCATAAAGTTTCAAATATGCATAAGTTTAAAGCACTTGAATACCTGCATTGCTGAAGAAACTGCTGTAGCTGATCCGTATTGCTGAATTACTTTAGACGCAAACACTAAAGCAGTCGTCATTATCGTGAAAAGAACACTTGTAAAACTAATTCGAAATCACAAAAACTTCAATAAGCTCTGATGAATATTTCAAAAGTCAAACATTTACCTTCAGTTCATTTTGCATGTTCGAATTTACTTCTGATAAAACACATTAAAATATAGTCAGTCTCATAGAGCCATTTGCACGGATTAATATTTTTAAATTGAAACATTCATCGACAGTTCTTTTTGAATGTTCAAAATACAGTAAATGTAGGCCACATCAGTTGTTTTACTTTTGAAAAACTCTTAAAAATACAAACCCTTAAGGCCATTTTTAGAGAAGTTCAGAAAGAAGGAATCGCTGACGCCAAATCTTGAGCCGCGCATGACTCTAGCCCCTAATACTGCCGATGGGATTCGTCAGCATGGAAGCCAGTCCGCAGAATCGGGAAATGTCGAGGCAAGAAAACATTTCTCATTCCGAGCATGGGAATCTATTCCGATAAGATGTGCATGTTGGCTTGCTTTAGTAGGCCAGACGCGGCAGTAAATTCTAGCGAGAGCATTGAATATGTTAACAGCATTGCTCGCGCTTGGCAACTGTGGAGCAAATGCTTAGATGGACAGCTTCTGCAATGGTTTTTGGTTGGGAGAAGCACCCATACAAAGAAGAACGATCTCGCTTCGAAGGTTGCATGGGAAGAGCCCATACGCTAGCGAGTAAAGAAGTCACGTATTGAGGATTCCGGGTCAAAACATTCCATAAAAAATGATTATGAGTACACTACTTGTGCTTGTTTGGAAAACTCATGTTTTCGTAAATTCTGTGCTACAGTATTATACATTCGACTATATTTCTCTGATCATCAAATAAGTAATTGCTTTTGAAATACGGTCGAAAGAATTCTGTTCTCATCTGGGTAATTAAATTCTAGACTTTGCTACGCGGGGAACGTTAGATGTACCTTGATTCCTTGACCTGGTGTTGAGAGGCATGCCGTCAAGCAAGCAGGAGTAATACAGGCGGAGCGAGCTGGTGGCGGGTACATACGCAGCAGCTGTATCTCTGTCCAGGTTGTCTCCAGAGGCACACAAAGGTAAGGAGGGCTCTCGCTAAGCCAAATGAGAAACTTTCTTTTCAAAAGGAGAACTCGCAAAAAAAAGAAAGAAACGAAAATAGTGCATGAATTTTGTGTCTAGAAGAATTTATTTCATTTCTTATGAGTGGATCCATAGACTGGGAACAAACTCGTATGGAGAGAAAGAATACCTTAAAAATATGTACCCTTTACTACTTTCAAGTGCAACATTGTCGGAAGAATCGATTAGAAGATAACATTAGAAATCATTTGATCGTTAAATCATTAAAATTATTTCATGAATCTAGTGATTTTTCCTTCGCTCACAAACTACTTCGAAAATCCTTCGACCGTAACAGAAAGGAATCTTTAATGTTCGTGTGACATTCTGATATATTTTATTTGTATGTGAAATAAAACAATCATCAAGTAATATAACTTAAATAAAAATAGCAGAATCTTTATAAATGGTATCTAAAGAAGTTTCCCCTGTGCTCAGCAGCATTTTTGACGCTATATGATACTAGATCATGTAGCGTGAATATTCTTTCACAGTGAATTTCCAGCCAAAAAATGCGCATCAGAATATTTTGACTCAACATCATCCGTCCCAATTGGAGGAACATAAATTGATAACGAAATGGCGAACTATTCATATAAGTTACAGCTGCACAAAAGTTTATGAATTACGGAGCTGGTAACTAGAAATTTCATAGCTGTTTTCAAGCTATAAATCCTAAAATTTAGGTCCCTCGCACTTTTTACGACAGTCTGTCGTAATAATAAAGCGAGTTTAAAAGTCTCTTTAACGAAAGTTTACGACCAGCTTCTGTTAATGTTTTTGCAGTCACGACAAATCAGAGACATTTTGACGCTCCTGATATCGAACGTGCTTAAAAGTATTGTCATCCTTAGCTGCTCCTTCGTTGCTAAAGGAACATATTTTCTGAGGAAAAAAAATTCCTTTTTTTTGGCAAAATATTTGTGTTCGTTATTTTCAAGAGTCTTCCTGTTCAAGGTTTGCAGTTTGAAAATACATGCAACACGTTGGCGTTTACTCGATATGAACATCTAATTTTAGAAAAGATTTGTTTTCTTTTATGTGCGTAAATTGTGAAAATTCTTGCAAGTCAAATGAAGAAGGAATATTGAATACTCAGTTCACGAACAGTTTTATGATCACCATATGCGAATACACACTTATTGAACAGAAATTTAAAAGCTTGACGTCTTTTTTCTATATTGATGTGAAGGGGAAGGCAGGTGCGATTAGGTTACAACTATTTCACTTCACTTTGTGGCACGAAAAAAAAAAGAGGAAGTTCAAGCACTGTGAATATTACACCCAGCGTGTAAACGTTGGCATTAAATTACATTGACAAAGGGGATTTATATTTCCTTCACTGTTAATAAAGAGTAAAAATTGACTGTCAAGATTTAGTAAAGAGTACGGCATGGAACAGAAGTCAGTTGCATAAAAAATCCTGTGGTGGTTACCTGAAAAATAATAACAACAGAACGATGATATTGAGTCGAACCGGTGATATTGAGTTGGTCATGAAATCTTACCGACTTAAGGAATAGAAAACAAGTGCAAAAATGCCGTCAAGCGTTAAGTGAGAATCGTGGAACTTCTGAAAATAGCTTTTCAATGTGAACTGTTTACGTAGGCCGTAGAAATTGCTCAAAAAATTATATTCGAAGACAGCGCTTGAAACTGAAATTTGAAAATAGCTTGTGAATGTAAAATTCGAAAAGTTTTTGGAAGAAGTTCCATGATATAATCTCTAAGAGTAACTTTTCAATTGACTGTGACGTTAGCTTATGATCGTAACTTTTAAAAATCCTATTTACAATAATTAATTTTAAGGACCTTCATGTGGTGTAATTTAGAGTAAATTATGACAGTGGAACCTAAAAGTAGTTATTACGCCCATCGAGAAATTTGCATTTGTTTATAACGTAGAGAGGTACACATCTTCATGAGATTGCTACTCTAAAATTGAAAGGAACTAATGTAGCGAGGAAATCATCAATAATCGAGCCGACGGCCTCATTCAGAGTGCAGTGCACCGTGCAAAGTGTTCACGCCTCATCAGTACTGATACGGTAAAAATGAAACATAGAATTTAACAATGGTTCGTTCAATAAAAGACAAATAATCACGTTCGCAATACGTAGTAAATAGCAGATGTCTATTGTATTGACGCTGTCAAAATAAAGCTAACATTTCAACACGGAGCACGTGCAATGCATGACGATAAACCAGGATTGCGAAGCAGTGAAAAAAAATAATTCGCTATAGTATAACCACTGCAAAAATATAACAAATAATCCCACAAGAAGGACGTACTATGTAAGGCCGAACATCAGGTCGAGAATGCGGTGCAAAAAAGAAGGCTAGCCTAGCTGCGGGCTAGTGAGGCGCTATTCCAGGAAGAGCAACTGAAGGACAATGGTGCACTGCCGTAATCTCCTAGAATAGCCTTGGTGAAATGAAACGTTGCTGGTATTTGCATGGCTGCGAAACCCAGTTATTGACGGAGAAACTTTGGCGGTAGTTGTGTAGACAATTCAAATGCTCCGTGCTCTCCTAAAACTATAGACATTATTATTTTC
>JACJUY010012830.1:7109-21252 GCA_014220935.1 Platorchestia sp. MABIK | reverse complement strand
GAAAAAAATTATCGGATAACCGATAACCCGAAATCGTTATCGCGATAATTTATCGCGATAACGCCCAGCTTTGCTCTGGGGGTTAATGATCAGAAGAGTAAAATTGCACAAAGCTTTTTAAATAGATGTAATAAAAGAAAAAGCAGTCTCTATGATGTGGCAAAGGGGTAAATCAGATAGTGCCGACAGACCCTGCAATGTTCAATGGCGATGACTTGCATATTAAATAACAAAATAAATTTGCATAATCTTAGCATAATAAATGGTGATACACGTGACAGTATATAAGCCCACCTCCTACTAGGCATGTGGAAGTGTGCGGTGAGGGTAAGACGAAAAGAAAAGCACAGCTAAAAGGGCCGGTAATGAAACCCTACTGATGTACCTACACTTCTTTACCGGGCTAATACCACTGGTTCTTCTATCGATCGATTGCGTTGGATCAGTTTTAGTGTCAACGCACGAAATTTGGCAATCACAATACCCGTACCACAATTTTCATAACCACAAGACGCGGCACGGGAGCCTGCCCTCTGTAATATATTTTATCTTTAATTTCTTGCTACGTCATATGGCATCCCACATCTGAATTTACTAGCTATAAAATATTCGAGATTTACACGGCATTCGCGTGCGGTACCAACATAGAGCCAGCGCACTTCACACCAGATAAGAAGGTACCCATACGGCCCGACAGACGGGCTGCGTGGCATTCTCACCTGGTTAACGGGCTGGGTGATGCCCTTCCCAGCGGGCCCGAGACCCTGTCCCTCAGTCCAGCCCATGCTCTTGAGCATCTTGTACCCAATGTTGTCATCCGTGAGCTTGTTGTTGCGGTAGTCGGAAAAGTCGGGGTCCCGACCCTCGCGGATTGCACTGAACTGCAACACAAGAAGCATTTGGTCCACAGCTCCTTTTCTCTTCGGTACAAAATGCCACAAATACTTTAAACCAGCTTGCAAATGAACGAAGAGTTACCGGCGGAGAGCTCTAATATTATTCATTTACAAATGGACACTGTCATGTCCTGTCATTTTACTGAAACTAATTATAACAAAACAGAATGTCTCTAAATCAGAAAACCCTCATTCTACTTCATGACATAACTGATTTACACCCAGCGCTTGACAGAACTGAGGTCGAATCATACGAGAGTGACTGCACTCCTAATGCTTCAATAGCAATAATTATTTGAACATAAAACTCTAAAATACAATTCGCACTTCAAAGTCAAAAAACCTTCCTAAGGAATAAAGAAGAGTCAACAATAAATGGAATTTGAAGACAGAAGTAAAAACAATCATTCAGTTTTAAATTTAATGTCTTTGCTAAACTATACGTTGAGATGATAAATTTCACACATCCTCACCAAAATAAATCAATGATTCTAAGATGAACATTTTTTTGAATGAGAAGATAAAAACTTTTTAAATAATTTATAGAGCAGAGAATGTCAGGTTAAAATAACAGTAAAATAAACTATCATCACCAACAACGACATTGAATACGACTCAATAACAGACTCAAGTGTAAAATTTCAATTCATTCGTTTCATACCAGTGTGAGGAGGTAAGAAAATTCCACTAAATAAACTAAGGTCACGCGACCTTTCTTGAGCAAAAACAAAATATGACAACAAAATACCAAGGACGCAAAACGCTTCTTGAGCTCAGAATGGCAATGCGCCTCCCCGGATGTGTGCACAACACCAGCAGTGCAGCGCATGTCTCCGCACAAACGGGACTACTAGGCAAAAACCCTCTGGAGAACATACGCCTACAGCGGACAGATTAGATTAGATTATTAGTTAGTTTAAGCCTCCCTATCCGCTACAAAGACGATCCAAAGAGAGGAAGGAGGAAGGCACCATTTAGTATGGAGTTTAGGGAACGTGGAATCTATGCAGAAAGGGCATAGAAACAGTAAGATGAGAAAGAAGTTTATGAAACAAGATCAAAGTTGAAGAAGAAAGTAGTAGATGTTGAAAAACAGGACAGCAGTGAACCGAAAAAAGATGGTCCGTAACAGAACAAAAACCTATTTTATTTCAACAAAAAGGAAGCCTACCTAACCCTTAGCTCGGGCCCTCACATAGTCCCCCTGGGAGCGCTAATTCCCATAGATACAACAGTTGTATCCCCCTGAGGGGCCTACAGCGGACATCTTCACTTCACACACATATAATGAAAAAAATGAGAAGTAATATGAAGCAATAGCTAGTCTTCTTTGAGAATGAATTGGGGAAGTCAATCCCAATGACGATTAAGCGTATAAGCACAGTTGTTACAAACCAAGCTTTATTCACAAAGAAAAACTTTGAGACTTTATTCATTTTTACACAAATATCTTTCCAACTGCTTCAATACCAGGAATAAAACACCCATTGTGCTCTTGAAAAAATTTATCCAAGAAGAAAAAGCTTACATCCCATAGAAAAAAGGCAGATTTCGCTTAGAAAGCTATTTTAATTCAATTGTATTGACCACATCCAATTTTTCAAACAATGTGGAGTGCTTTGGTTTTTGCCCCTAACTAATTGAAAAATTATTGTGAAGCATTTGCAAATAAGGTACAGTAAATACAGTTTGACCCATTCCGTGTTACTCTACTTTGCGCTTCAGCCAGCCAAAAGCTGCATAACAATGTTAAACATTAGAGTGAATCAAAGGACAGAAAAAAAAACATCGACACATATACTTCTTTGCATTTCCCACGTTAAACTGAAATAGAGGAAACTTCCTCTGAAATTTGAAACGTAACTAATTTCCAACATCTTTTCTAAGATAAGCCCCAAGTTTAACTTATTTGTTCCTACCTTTTCCATGAACTTTTGCAGCTCCTCTGGAGGCAGGAAATCGCCGATGTGATGCTTGCCCGCACCCATCTCTGAGAGCTCCTCCGCCTTCTTCCTCGTCTCTTCCATCTCTTGCTTACGCCTGCACACGCCAGGTTATATGCATTCATTTCGCTGTTATCTACTTCAAGTTGCCTGAACCACAAGTAAATAATTGAGAAGGGGCATCATTTACTAGCGCAGCAAGCGTTCCACTCGCCTCGCGCCAAACACACGGTTTTTTTTGCTCATCATCACCATCATCATCATCAGCAGCAGCAGCAATTGATGGAGGCGATGTCGCCTTTGGATGGAGGAAATGTCTCTAAAAGTTCCAATAGTAGCCTCAACCTTCAGGACTGTTAGGCACCTCTAGATATTTTTCTCTCATTATTCATTAATCAAAATGATAAACTTGGGGTTAAATTTCCACCAAGGGTCTCCAGCAATTTGCAGCTATGGACCTCATTCAGCCCAGCCTAGGTGAACATGAGTTGCCTTTGAAGCAACTTGTGTTGAGTTCAACAAGTGGTTGCTGGGTCCCCAAAGCAGCTACATACTAATTCCAGCTACCCACCCACACTTTGGCCGAGTGTCTTGCCCATGCTGGAACCCTCTCAGAGCCGAGAGTGACAGTACAGTGCGCTCGGTCAGTTTGTATTAATATTCCAATCATAAAAGAAGAACATACTCAAATTTCCTCACTAAAACAATAACTCTTGTTTGATATGAGTAGATTACCAAACACACTTCCAGACTGGACTACATCGCCCACTCAGAGCATCCAACTCCGTTTTGAAGGCTAAGTTTGGAAATATTCAAGTTTACGAGGTGTAGTCACAAGTTTTAGTCTTCATTGTATGGGACCGTTTTTATAGCTTAGTAACGACACCGCATCGCGCAAGGTAAGCAGCCAGTGCATGATGTTGAAACGAGCACGGGGAAGTGTGCAAAAATTTGAAAAAAGAGGAGAGAAGTCACAGAAGTAAAAAAAACTTGTGATGCAGGACGTAATCTACGATGCTTGTACAGTAACCAATTTTGTAAGTGCACAGAAGTGAACAAGGCTTGTGATGACGCTGATTTTTTTATTCGGAAGGACTGGAAGTGGAAATTAGGGTAATAACCGACATCTGACATACAAAAACAGAGGAGAATAAAGGTACAAAACAGAACTTAAGCAGAGGTTTGCCGAAACGATACGCCAGCTACCTCGTCAAAAAAAATCTAACAGTTGAATCAACCTAACTTTGTGGTGAGACTTATCTAACTTCTAACAACTCAGACCTAACCAAATTTAAATCAAGATCTAATGAAGAAAATTACAAGCATAGCTGCTAAATTGCTGCAGATGGCTAAGAGAATCTCTAGAGCCGCTAAGTGGAAACAGCACACCTCCTAGAGAGAAGCTTAGGAGTCCTACCTGGAGTGCTGCCAAGTCCCCAAAATAAGATGGAGCACAATGCACCTCAGCACACCCATACGGAGAGAGCAATGACACGAATTTGATCACAAATAATTTGACACAAATTTGATCACAAAGACAACAAATAAGCAATAGAACTTAGCTAACCTCTACAGTTGATCAATACAACTGGTGCCTAAGCTGTTGATTCTCCAGAGAATAGCTTTCACGAGAAGCATCATGATGCCTGATGTACATTAGAGACTTATAAACTTCTTGACAACGAAACGAGGCAAAATAGATCCAAGACCAGAAAACAGAGACATTAATTCTTGGCAGCAAGGCGCTACACAGAACACGGTACTACATTCACTAAGTGACAAATAAGATGAGAATAAGCACTCATAAATACTGCACACTTAAATTGAACGTGACACATGACTCTGCTAGCGCGAACACTGAAATTGCGTACACATAAAAAATTATGTTGAATACAATCGAGTATACGCATTCCATGAACATCGCAAAAGCACATTAGGGAAACACAAGTGAGAGTTGAAATGCCCTCTCAGCTAATATAGTGAAAAAATGTGAGCTTCTATGTATGCAGTATACTGCAAACATAGGTTAACTACAGTAAAAAATTCTGTGCATCCAACAGTAAAAGCTTACCTCTGATTAACATTTGAAAAATGAACTGAAACTGCCTAAATTGAATTTTGCCATCGCAAGAATTTGCCAGGCTGAATTGTATTAGCAGCGTCGAGAGCAATACATTAGACAGGGAAGCTAGTAAGAACAGCTACAGTGTACGTACCTCCTGTGTTCCCATGTGCCGCCCTCGACTTCCTCGTCTGAATCATACTCGTACTTGACCTTGCCCTGCTGCTCCCTCTTGTCAGCAGCAACTTGTTTAGCTTGCAGCAGCTGGAACACCACGTTCATCTGCCCATGAAGAGGCAGCCAGTGAGTATATCACTGGCGCATGTCACGAGACGAAGCAGTAGGTGCTATGGGTGAAAGTAACAACGGATGGTGAATCATCTGAAGGTTACTAAGCACGTGAGTACCTTTAATAGACACTGAACCGCATTTCATTTACATGAACAATGTTTTTCATGAGCGTCATGTATGAAGCACACTAGTCCTCCATGCATTTAAAATGGAACCTCTTTACCGATCACTCCTTTTTACAATCTCATTTTACTTGTACTTGTGATGTTTGCAACAAAAAAATAAGTAGATGAAAGTTTAAATATCATTCAATAGTATTGAATTATATTGTTAGTTTCTTTAACGATTAAATTTAGTATCTTTCATACGTATATAATTTGTATTAAATATTACAAGATTTCAAGATAAGTTCCAAAGCTATCCATGATTAATAATGTTCTCATTTATGTCGATCAAATGTTGGTTGTAGTGTTTCCAGTCTCTCATTTGTTTGAGCTGTTAATTTCTTTGCACTATAATTTTGCTCACGTTGGACGTGAGAAAGTTTGGAAACTACTATTCAGTTTGGTGTGGCATCCCCTTAAATATCAAATTGTTTCTGATGTCTGTACCACATGCTTCAAGTGCCAAGTCCTTAAATTCTTTTCATTTATCATTTATGTTCATTTATCCCTCCAACCCTTAAGATAAGCTCAGAGTTTCCTTTTCAGCTGGTAGCTGCAGACCTGATGGTGCTCCCTCATACCCAAAGGGGTTACATTGGCTGTTTGGTTGTAGTAGACCACTATTCTAAATGGTTACCAGTGGCGCCATTAAAAAATAAAAAGATTGCGACAATCATAAATGCATTGACTAATCATGTATTGTCTTCATTTTTACATATGCCAATTTCAATCATAACTGATAATGGGCCAGAGTTCTCATCAGTTGCATTTGCATCATTTTTGCATAATCTTGGCATTGGCCATCAGTTGACAACTCCTTATTGCCCAACCAGCAATGGTGCATGTGAAAGGGTGATTCAGACAATAAAGAATTTTTTGAAGAATCTCAACAAGCAAAATAAACAATAGGACTTGGATTTGCAGAAGACTGTTGTCATTTACTATCAAGCCTATCATTCCGAAATTAAAATGTTACCATCCCAGTTTCTGTTAACCAAGCATCATACAGTACTTTCGCGGTTGCCCATTGCTGTTGGTCAACAGGAGAAGTGGCATCTTGGCCACCCTAAGTTTGTTCCTTTCAAAGTTGGCCAAGCAGTTTGATGAAGAATGAAAAAGAAGGCTTCCGTACTGTGAATAAATTTATCGCTAATTTTTGTGGCCCATTCACGGTTTCTGAAGTTGATGAGAATGGCTCGACCCCCCTATATGTTGCACGATCCTAAGAGTGATGGATCCATTCGTGCTCACCATACTAAGCTCCGAATGTACAAGACTCCTTTTAAGTATTTACCTGATGCTCTTCAGTCAATAAGGCTGGCAACAGAAGTAGCAGAGATAGCATCTTTCAATCAGATAGCCTTAACACCATGCGTGCGCCAGGGGGTGTTGGAGTCTGATACCTCAAGTGAATTGTCGGTCTGGGAGAAGTCTGCGTCAGATGCTGGTGATTTATCTTTTTCGGGATTTTCAACCCCGTCTGAATCTGACAGTTTCAGGTGATCGTCAAGAATGTCATTCAAAAGCAGTAATTAAGAGATCATAGCCCAATAATACAACATGTGGTAATTGCCAGGGTTGTGAATTGGAACTACACAGTGAAAGATTGTTTTTATTTCTAACATTTGATGATCTCAAAAATAAAATCCAAATGCAAACAGTATCCACTGAGAGTCGCCCAAGGGTTGACGATTTGCTTGTGTGTAGCCCAATTTTGAATATGGATCAGGAAGCTGGTGCAGCAGAGGTGTCCATCAATTTAGGCCAATCTTGCAAAATTAACCAGGAACTGCAAGGATTTATAGCAATTCGTGCATTGCACCGTGATGCCACGCCAGAGCAGGAGAAGTCAACCATTGCAATAATGCAATAATGCTGAGCTTGAGGATTTTGTCTCAATTATAGCAGTGAGCTTTCATTTGATGGATTCACTGATGCCCCATACTCATTATCACGTATTGCTCAGCTTAATGTGCTAGACAGCTAATTGAAGCGCAAGAGTCTCCAGTATTGCAACTGACGAGGTTGATGGGCCCTGTTCAAGGTTTACCAAATGTTCAACCTACACTTTTAGAACGGCAAAATGAAAAGAATTAGTATATTGAGGTAAGGTTCTTGATTATTGAAAGATACTCTAGACTGTGCCATGATTGTAATGTATGATGTATAAGAATGTTCTGGGTGGTTTCATTGTTTCAGTAGGGATACCATAATTTTGTGAGTCACCTTTGAACTGGGTACTTACATACCCACCTTTTGCTGCCGCTGTGTTGAGTAGTGTACCATTACTCATGCTTGTATTTAGTAATGTCTTGGTGCTGTGGTTACATGAGTTATTCACTATTGTACTTCTGCAGTCATTTTGTACATAAATTTGATTGAACTGGGTTGATGAAATGCAATTCTCTTGTTGATTGCAAGTCTTGTCCGATTGTGGTTCTCAGTTGTGATGTTAGGGTTGTCATTGTCAGAATTATTTTTACCATCCAGATAGCTTGTGCTGGTGGGGGGGGGGGGGGGAAAGGGGGGGGGCATGTTATCGGGAGGCCTCCTAAGGTTCTCATCACGCACTATTGGATGTGGTTTTTGAGTATTCTGTGAGCATATTGCTTTACATGCTTAATTTATGTGTTTCTTTTTGTTCGTTTCAGCCTAGATTCTTATGCTATGAACTATTATTGTTCGTAAGTTAATCTTAAGCCTGGCTTGCTTGAGTTCCCCCATCTTGGCAGGTGAGTTGAGTGGTTCTTCTAGTTAATTAACATGTGCATTGTTGGAGTTTTCAGTTCATAAGTTGATTTTTGTTTTGGTTTGCTTCTTTTATTTTTTCCCCATTGTGTCTTGAGATGTTGTTCATTCTGATTGATTTCCTTCATTTTGAGTTGATGTTTTGGTTGTCCTTTATGTTCAATTTACCGATATAATTTGCACTTTTGATTTATTTGCTTCAGATTTTTGTTTCAATTGTGTTTGTTTGCTCTATTTTTTGTAAAGCCTGGTCATGGGAGATGCTTGCGGTTCTTGTACTTATAAGTTACACTCATCCTTTTCAGCTGGCGAGTCAACACCTCGTGTCCATGCTCCCTACTCTCGGCCCATCATGTCATACCCGTCTGTACATTCTCTACTATTTGCTGTGCCTCTGGATTAGTTATTTCCCATATTCTAGTTCTGAGTGAACTGTAATAAACACTAAAGTTTCAATTCACCAGTAGTTCAAGACTCACTGTACAAGATCGATGATGTATTATAGGAAATTCTGACCCCGCAATAATGTCTAGCATGAAAATGAAGACAGGCAAGTCACAAACTGTAGTTGATGATTTTTACAACTTATCCTTTGATAGAACTTCAAACACTTGCTTATACCAGAACAGGAAGCATTTAAAAATCAAAACTTAAGTATGCTTTAAAAGATCATAAACTCAACGCTAACATTTCAAAACTTATCAACAAACATCATTCACTTGGAGTTTCTACACACATCCTCATCAGAAAACTCAAGCATGTCAGCTGATGGCCAGAGTGTTCAGAAATACATATCTTCACAGGTATAATTGACACCAAAACAAGGCCATGAAAACTGCACCCGAGCTGCCTCACCTTGATCTGGTCTTGACATTGCTTCCACTGGTCTTCGGTAAGGTGCTCAGTGTTGCCGAACACCTGACGTGCGTACGCGACGATGGCTGGCGAGGTGTTGGTGAGGCGGGTCAGCATCACACCTTTTATGGCATCCAAGTGCTCACCTTCGTGCACCATTTCCATGATGGATGCCGGCACAGAGAGACTTCGGATTCCTCCTGGTGACAATAACAATCAATCTCCACTAATAATGAAGTTTATCATGTAGGATTTCATCAATATTTCAAAATTGGACAAACAGAAAAGTACTATGACAAAAGAGATCATAGTAATGATAAACATTTATAATTACAAAAATTCCAACTAGAGCATTAGGAAATACAAAGATGAGCATTAAAAATATCAAAAGCTTGACACTTTTAAGCATCCAAACACATAACCTAATATAACAAACAATACAAACACAGAAAAGGCTCGAATTCTAGGTAATTCAATGCAGAACTGGTTAGTTTCTAGCCCAATGCTGTTCTAAAATTTCAAACTAATTCTTAATTCAATAAAATTTGAACCAAAAAACTTAATGCTTCACATTTGGTTTACAATTGTCCCCTTTCTACTTTAAAATAGGTTCAATTATCCAAGAGTAAAGAACAAATCATGAAGAATAAAACACTGAAAATGATTCCAAGTAGATGCCCAACTCTATAAGACAGTTTGTTCTCCCATTGATCCTCTAAGGACCAAATCATTTTCTTATGAAAAAAGAACAATACCGAGTGAACAATCACTCATTAGGTACAATAAATAAAAGCCTGCTTCTTCAATGAAACACTTAAAATACTAAAATAATAAAAATTAATTCCAATGTCCATCATGAATGACTGGTCAGTACTGCATTAACCTGGTGCTTATAATAAGTAGCATTAATAGAGGTTGAAACAGTCTGTCAACCTCTGCAAACAATGCTGAAGGATTCTGTGCATACATTACATGCCCTTTGTGACAAAACAATATAATCTGAACAGAATTGAGGCATTGTAAATTCTCCTGTTGTATACTGATCATTCCAAAGGAAGGTAGCAGAGGACTATAATCACCCCAGATATATTATTAGTACACAGAACGTTAAAAAATCTAAACTTAAGTATACTTCAAGTTAGCAGAGGATATTGATCTCTACGGACTCGTGCACAGCAGGCATTCAGCGCAACGACAGAGCACAAGCGTCACACCACAACCAGAGCGCCGAACACAACTTGCCTTGTACAGGAGCGGGTGCGGCGGCAGGGGTGAAAGCTGGGGTGACCAGTGGAGGAGTTGAGGGAGGAGCGTCTCCCCACCTGCTGAGTCTCTTGCTAGGGGGAACACTTGAGGCTGCAGGACAGACTGGACAGTCTCGTGAGAACCTATCTTCTGCCCAACCACTGATACGCCACACACAACACCAATTAAAATTACTCACCAAACTGCAATCTTTTAAACAGAACTTATTTGCCAAATTCACAAAGTAATTCGTACTCCGTTTGAACAAGAAAGCAAAATCTTAGTACAGTACGACTCCTCCAATCTGGACGGTAGATAATCTAGACCTCCTCCAATCCAAACTTCTCCAATTTGGATTCATACTCCAATTCAGACATAGCATCTTTAAAGTTGCTGCAATTTAGATAAATCTCAGGGTGTCTACTGATATTTCATTTCAAAATTTGACTACTTTTTACCACCTTCAACAGCAAAAAATTACTACCTATTTTTTACATAATGAATGTTGTCCAAATGTCCAGATGCAAGTAATCAGCCTATAATGAATAGTTTGAGTCAATAATACACTCATACCTCGGTTTTATGGACCATGTTTTAGTGGATTTCGGATTCTACGGACAAATTCTTGAGCTACCGATTTTATTTGAAAGTTGCGCGCACTACGGACAAAGGCCGTTAGTTCCAAAACTGACCGCTAGGTGGTGGGCAGTCGCTTTGTTGACAACACTGTTCAAGCACCTGCATTGCACTGCTCCTAATTTTTGCCCTTTTTTCTATGTTGTGCTTTATTTCTTGTACCTGTGATATATATTCCTTCACCATGTCATCTGGAGCTTCGGTGAAAAAATAAGAGGGTGAATTTAACCGTGGCCCAGAAACTCAAGTTGATAAGGAAGTTGGAAAATGGTGCATCCGTGAAGGCGGTGTGTAAACAGTACGCTGCAAGTCTAATTTTTTATTAAAAATTTTGAATTTACTTGATTATTTTGTTTATTTACAGTGTATAGGCATTTTTCAGTGTCAGATTGGACGGTGTGCTTGATTAAAAGTACAGTTCTTTCTCTTTTGTAATGTTTATTGTTGACATTAGCCACTCGTAGCATACCGCATTATGCATGTCGGATGCTTCGGACAATCGGGACTATCGGACAGAGGTTCCCCCCCTTTTGTCCGTAAAACCAAGGTATGAGTGTAAGCCTAAGCCCCATGCAGCACTCCCACATCAAGTGACATTATGTAACAAGATACAAACCACAGACTTGCTCTACCTCTCTCTCTCATACACTACTATGAAATGCTCTTCAATTCATTCATCTGAAATGTTGTGCAAGCAGAATATTTAATAACTTCTGTAAATAATGCTGAGTTCATAAATGATGCAGCCTCAAAATTTTACACTAACATGAAAGGCAGGTGTTTTTCCCATGACAACGATAACCAGACATTGAATTATTGTGATAACACATTCACTCATGACCTTCAGAAGTAGAAATGATCTTCAACAGACAATTGCAACAACACACAACTACATTTGGAAGCCTGCAAGGCCATTCACAAATTTTAGCCTAGCATTGACCTACGAAGTGAGCAAATCTGCAAAAAATACAACCCTCATGTTTCCACAAACACAACTCTGGAACCAAGAAACAGCATCACAACAACTCACTATTGGCTGCCTGTGCTTTCTGGCGTGCTCGTTCCAGAGCCTCTTTGAACCACGCAGCATTTTGGGCGTCTGCTGCTGCCTGCTATAAAAAAATTCCAACGTGAATACATCATCTAGGGTGAGCAATCCAGACTTCATTTATTATAATAGGCATTTATTCACAAAGGGCAAGGTCTAAGACTGTTAAAGCATACATAATAGGGTGGAGCATTTTTGAACATTTTCTACACATTTTCTCTTCAAACTAATCCAAGTAAAGTTCAATTTAATCTAAGTCAAATTCAAATTAATCCAAGTCAAGTTCAAATTAATCCAAGTCAAGTTCAAATTAATCCAAGTCAAGTTCAAATTAATCCAAGTCAAGTTCAAATTAATCCAAGTCAAGTTCAATTTAATCCAAGTCAAGTTCAAATTAATCCAAGTCAAGTTCAATTTAATCCAAGTCAAGTTCAGTTTAATCCAAGTCAAGTTCAAATTAATCCAAGTCATATTCAAATTAATCCAAGTCATATTCAAATTAATTGAACCCTAAGTTGAGAGAAAGTTTGACATAATCACTTGTTAATTTGAGATTTTTTTTGTGTTAAATATGTATCTTTTGGATGTGATGAGCAAGACAGTCGTTTTTCCTTTCACCAAGGAATACATAAAATACATAGATATTTTCAATTTGTTGTTGTACATAGATACGGAATTACCATAATCTCTTAAAAGAGAGCTTTTGAGTGTCTTCAAGGTAATCAGATGATCTTCCTCAACATATCTCAACATAGCTTCTATGTGATGCTGAGTTAGTTTCCTGTTCTGGGCTCCACCTCTGTCTGGGTACATGATCTCTGTTGTGTCTTCTTAACTAACCATCCGCAATTTTGTGAGGAACACCGTTAGCTATCGCTACTGCTCTTCAATCTTCATCTTTTAATGCAGCATCTATCACTCTGCATTTTTCTTCTTGCGTTTTCTTGTATTTTTCTCTCTTTACTCCTCTTCTTACTCCTGTGCGTATATTTTCTTGTTCATCTTCACTTGTTTCACAGTCCATTGATTGGTTGTAGAGATCCATCTTGGGGGAAGCGCTAATCCAAATTCAATGAGAAACACTTTTCTTCTCTACTCCTATATTAAAGAAATCAGTACATATGATACTGAAAAAGGCATTTTTTAAATTATTTCAATAACCAATAGTACGAGAGACACATTACATACATAAAATCCATATGTATTCCTATATATAAGTAAAATTTGGCATGGATTAAATTGAATTTGGCATGGATTAAATTGAATTTGGCTTGGATTAAATTGAATTTGGCTTGGATTAAATTGAATTTGGCTTGGATTAAATTGAATTTGGCTTGGATTAAATTGAATTTGGCTTGGATTAAATTGAATTTGGCTTGGATTAAATTGAATTTGGCTTGGATGAAATTGAACTTGACTTGGATTAAATTGAACTTGACTTGGATTAAATGGAACTTGACTTGGATTAAATTGAACTTGAC
The DNA here is from genome assembly GCA_014220935.1 of Platorchestia sp. MABIK. NCBI lineage: Eukaryota > Metazoa > Arthropoda > Malacostraca > Amphipoda > Talitridae > Platorchestia > Platorchestia sp. MABIK. Next base: position 7,883 of record JACJUY010012830.1, on the reverse strand, counting down.
TTGGATTAAATTGAACTTGACTTGGATTAAATTGAACTTGACTTGGATTAAATTGAACTTGATTTGGATTAATTTGAAGTGAAAAAGGTGTAGATTGAAGTTGGGCTACCTCTAAAAACATGTTACAATAGAAAAAAAAAATTTGTGCCAAATTTGAGTGGAATTGGTCAATATATTTTACCTCTTCAATGCACATGAAAAGTTATTTTTCAAGCTTAATTTTGCTGATGTGCTCCATTTATTCACTTTATTCATTTTCAAATTTTAGTGGTCTCACTTATATCATGATAGGAAATAACTGAAATTGTTATAGTTTACTTGAAAATGTACAAAAATATAACATCTACCTCATCATGGGTCTTCAAATATGCATTTTTCATCTAAATGTGTATGTATTAGTGATGTACCGATACCATTTTTTTGGCCGATACCGATACCCATTTTTGGCCGATACCGATACCCATTTTTGGCCGATACCGATACTCCGATACTTGGAAATACCGATACCGATACTCCGACACTTGGAAATACCGATACTTTGACCGATACTACTACCGATACCGATACTTTGAAAATTATATTAAAATAAAACAATTATAAGCCCTACATGGGTGTTAAAATAAAATTATTCACCAATTTATCTAATAATAAAACAATACTGACAATAAAGTTTTTGATTATGAATAATAAAACGGCTCTTGCTCTGTTAACTATATTGTTAAAAAAAAACGAAATGAAATCCATTCGATAGATAAGTGTTTCTAATCGTATTGC
>JACJUY010012829.1:0-11467 GCA_014220935.1 Platorchestia sp. MABIK | reverse complement strand
TTCAAGCCTTTGCATGCATCCATATCCGTCCAAAATTTACAGGCACAACGAATCCACTCAGTCTTCCCATTTGCACCTCCAACCCTAACACTATTTTCCCCAGTACACGCCATTCTCACCCACAACACTTCAATCTCAGTGCAAACTTACAGCCAAATACAGAACTACCAGTCGAACACTATTCACAAGTTGCAAGTTACGATACAAACGCTCGGTCGCTACTCTCAAACAACAAAAATACTACTCTCACAGTCACTCCACACAAAGTTGCACACTATACTCACGTGAATATACCAACTATACCAGTTTTGAGGAATTTCACTTTTAATCCAACACAATTTAGTCAGAGGATCAGTAGCACACGTGCACACTCAGCGATGTTCCGTAGGAGCTCTATGGTACTTATCGCAATTGCATTGTTGCAAGCGCGGGAAAAGCGCGCTCGATCATTCGAGTGCGTCGAAAGGAAGAGTCCATTGCAGTGTTGCCATACAATGCTCTCGATGAATTTCTTTCCGCTTCAAAGACCAGAGTTGGGGTCAGTAATTTACTGCTATAACTCGTTAAGGGTACCATCTGAGGCCAAATTGGGCCCCCGCGGCACCCCTGACTCAAATTTTTTTTTTTCGAAAGAGGATCCTTATGGTATGGGTTATTGTGCCATGAAATATTATGGCGCTACGGACACTAGAACCCCCCCAGGGGGGGGTCCAAACTGGGGCCGAAATCATAAAAAATTGAGTATGTTTCTTTTTTGTGTTGGAAAAGGATCTATTCAAATTGTAACTACTCGTTGAATTTTGATGCTAGAACACAACCAAAGACAGTTTTAGAGTCCTGGGAACATTTCTAACAAAGTTATTCGATTCAATTTTAACATTTTGAAAAAATTTTTTGTGATATGCAAAACTTTAAAATAACATTTCAAACAATTATTTTTGTGTTTGGATCCATGTAATTTTTTTTTTCTGTCACATTTGAATAAAACAATTGAATAACTTTGTTAGAAATGTTTCAATGATTCTAAAACTGTCTATGGTTTTGTTCTAGCATCAAAATTCAATGAGGAGATACGTCTTGAAATATACATCAAAAAGTATTAGACAACTAATTTTTAGTATGAAAAAAAAAGTAAGGCCTAAATCAAAAAAAATGAATGCAGTAAAAAGGTTTACTTCCAAAAAAACACATACTGACCAATTTTCAAGCGAATTGGACGAAAAAAGTTGAAAATCCCAGACCTATATAAATGAGGTACATGGTGAGTACTCAAATAAAATATATTTATATATGCTTTTATGCACGATATTTCTTATGTTAAATTGAAATTTACAAGGAAAATTTTGCACATTATTCGCACATAATAGATCAAGGAAACTGCATTCATGTACATAAATTGTCAGTGATATTGCAATTCAATAGTTTATGTTGTTTTTGGGCTCTCCTGAATAATAACACATTTCTACCATTCAAATTGTATCAGCACATTGAGTTTTGACACTAGAACAAAACCAAAGACAGTTTTAGAATCCTTGGAACATTTCTAACAAAGTTATCTAACTCAATTTTTCAAATGTGACAAAACCAAAAAATTTATAAGATCCAAACCCAAAAATAATTGTTTGAAATGTTATTATAAAGTTTTGCATTTCACAAAATTTTTTTTTCAAAATGTAAAAATTGAATAGGATAACTTTGTTAAAAATGTTCCAAGGATTCTAAAACTGTCTTTGGTTTTGTTCTAGCATTAAAATTCAATGTGTTGATACAATTTGAAATAAACATAAAAATGTATCAAAAAACTCATAAAAAAAAAGTAAGGCCTAAATCGAAAAAATGACATAAGTAAAAAAGGTTTACTTTCAAAAAATACATATACTGACCAATTTTCAAGCAAATCGGACGCAAAAAGGTCAAAATCCCAGATGGTACCCTTAAATACTCGTTTGTGACGGTAAGTGCATAGAAAAAACTTATTTATTTCGATCTTATTAACTATTTCTTGGCACCAAAAATTCGAAATTTGATTATTGCCAAACGCTACACATTAACCGTATATTGTCCATACTTAAATAGTCTTTGTTATTATAGCCTATTTTATTTTAACTTTGTATGTCTCTAAAATTCTTCAATAATTTTGTAGTTTCCATACTGTTTAAAATATTATATAGCATGTTTCATCAAAGTTATTTTATTTCAGATACTAGATTTGTTTGTCTTGTTCTTGTACTGTTGAAGAATTGTTTTCTTCTTTTGACAGTAGTAAAATGGATGCATCAGGTTTAGAGCCTTCAATTAAAAAATCAAATACAGTTACGGAAGCTGCTTGTGATAGCTCATCCACGAACCAACCTTCAAGCATGTCCCAGGGTTGCAGTCCTGCGGACGTGCCTGGGACTGCTTCCTGCAGTGCCGAGAATAGTAGCTCACTCACAAGTTCTGTAGAAGACACACTCTCAAGTACCAACAACCTGAGTCCATCTACAAGCTCCGACAAAAGTCATGACTCAACCTCAACTGTTGGTAACCCTTCCACAAGTGCTGGAAGTTGCAGAGCATCAAGCAACAGTTCTGCTGGAAAAAAGAAGCCACTTTGTGTACTTGTTCTTGGCATGGCAGGATCTGGCAAGACAAGCGTTGTCAGAAGGTTGAGCACATATTTAGCAAGTGCCACAAAATCATTTTATACTGTCAATTTGGATCCTGCTGTCAAGAATGTACCATTCATGCCTTACATTGACATTCGGGACACAGTCAACTATAAGGAAGTCATGAAGCAGTACAGCTTAGGACCAAATGGTGGTATTGTCACATCCCTCAATTTATTTTCTACAATGTTTGATGATGTTTTAAAACTAATTGCCAAGAAAGAAGAACATGCTGACTATGTAATCTTTGATACCCCAGGGCAAATAGAAGTGTTCAATTGGTCTGCCTCTGGTCCCATCATTGCTGGAGCCCTAGCTTCTGTTTACCCTACTGTAATTGTGTATGTAGTTGACACAGTCAGATCAAACAACACCCAAACTTTCATGGCCAACATGCTGTATGCTTGCTCCATTCTCTACAAGTACAAACTTCCATTTGTCATGGCCTTCAACAAAATTGACATCACTGATTGCAAGTTTGCATTTGAGTGGATGCAAGACTTTGAAGTGTTCCAAGATGTAATTGCTGAAGAAAGCACATTTTCTTCCAATCTAACACGTTCACTGTCGCTAGTGCTGGAGGAGTTCTACTGCAACATCAAAGCTTGTGGAGTATCATCATTTACAGGAGAGGTGAGATGGTGCTCAGTCTTTTTCTACACCAAATACATCTTTGCTTACCTGACTGAGGAAAGCTTTCTATGTAACATATCAGGTTTTACTGTCGATATTATTTATTAGCCCCAATATTTCTAAAATCTATCACTCAATTTTTTTACTTGTGCCTTGATTATGTGGGTTCTTTTTAACAGGTGAATAAAAATGTTTTTTTTAGGAATATGTAGTTGTAAAATTATGATGGACACTTGATCAAAACAGTTTTTAAATGTTTAACTCTTTTCAGTGGCACCATTCAAAAAAGTGAGGTGCTTAGCATTGTTTCCTTTTTTCAAATGTTTTTCAAACCAAAAGGGCATTTTTTTGCAGTTTCTTCAAGTGTACAGAGCATTTTCACTGACAATTTTATAGGTTCAATACAAAGTAAGGTATCATATTCTGCTTTCAGGGCATGGCAGAGCTGGTCGAGAAGTTAGCAGAGGGTGCAGTGGAGTACGAGGAGTACAGGGCAGAGTACGAGCAGCTGAAGGCGGATGCAAACAAGAAGAGGGAGGAGGAGAAAAAAGAAAACATGGCCAAGTTCAAGGCAGACCTTGGTGCTGATGGAGAAAAAGAGCTCATTGATGAACTCAGGAAAACAATCAAGTGAGATGCATTTTTCTCTTGGTTATCTTCTCTCTGATGAAATTGTGTACAAATTTTGTATTGGTGGCTGATTTTATTTTGCTGTTATTGTTTAGCTGTTTCCAACTCATTACTCACTGAATTCTTATAGGAATTGGTCACCAGGCATTTGTTATTCATACTTTTAAAAATGGAAGAAAGCTGTACTATCATCTGTATTTTTAGCTCCAAGTTTGTAAAAATGATTAGTTAATTACATAACTAGTTAATTACAGTATTGATGCAAAGGGTAGTGCAGACACTATAGCAAGCAATTTTTGATCTTATAGCATTTAAAGCTGTTGCTTAGGCAAGGAGTTAAAAGAAACTTGAAATCCTTTTTTCTATTTACTTTTGTTTAGAAAAGGGCAGCCATTTTGAGAAAGTAGCTTACTCCTTACAAACAAAGAAGGATCTCAATTATATTTCTTATGGAATTTTCATGTCAGTACATGAAAGTGTAAGCTACATATCTATCCATTGATTAAATCCTAATGTCTTGGCCAATTTGTTGTTGTGAGATAGCTTAACGTACAGACTAAGGTTGATTGTGAGAGAAGTGGAGAAGTATCATGTGTCTCTTTCTGTATCCCATAGAAATGAGTAAAAGCAATGTATCCTTTCATTTTATCCAGACGTAGTGGTTAGCGAGCTTGTGTAGTAATGAAACGAATCTGTTTTGGTCAGCTTCTCTCATTTAGGTAACAAACTTGAAGTTTGCCAATGTAAATGATTGAGAACACTTCATTTTACGACACATAATGCAAAAATTAAAGCATTGTGATATATTTCACAAGTCATAGTATTGATAAGAGCGCATTCTTTTCTATTTTAGAAAAGGATGCTTTATTCCAATCAATCAAGACTGATGCAAATCATCTTGTGCATTGGTTTATCAAATGCTTTAATAACTAACACCAGGACGCAATGATGGCTACCCTCGAACAGAAGTTCAGACATGAAAGAGTTCAAGTTCATTTTTTAACCACATGGCATTGTCCTCAGGAAAGACACGGAGGTGCTGGTCAACAACTACCAGTCTGACTCTGAGAGCGACGAGGATGGGCAGCTGGACAGCGATGACATGGAAGAGGCTCAAGAGCTCGAGTCCTTCCAAAAATTCCTCAAGAATCAAAAAGACAAGCTTGAAGAGAAGATGGCTCAAAAAATTGAAGAGCAACAGGATAAATGATGAAGTAATATCAGCCTCAAAGTTGAAGAGCAACAGGAGAAACGCTGAAATAATATCAGCCTCAAAGTTGAAGAGCAGCAGGATATATGCTGAAAAAATATCAGCCTCAAAATTGAAGAGCAGCAGGATAAGTGATGAAATAATGTCAGACTCAGGTCATATATCTACTTTTCTTTGTTTATCACATGTCTTGTATGTTTATCTCAATGGAATTGAAACTTCAGAGGTTGTCTTTTTTTCCTTACACTATTTAAAAGTGGACATAAAATTTTTAGTTCAAACTTTGAAAAAGGCTCCCATGAGATGCCCTAGAAATTGCTGAACTTATTCGCGCTCTCCAGTAGTTATATATCAACCCAAACTATTATAAAAATTCGAATTAAAATTCAACTGAAACAATGCTCGTGGAAATAACATCTTTGATAAAAATGGTTTGATTACGAAATCTTTGCCATGGAATGTTATTCTGTTGTTCACTTGCAGAATTCAAATATGAAATTTAAATTTGACCTAGAAACGAATTTTCTAATATCCTCAATTTATTATGGATTGTAATTTTACGCTCATATGAGTGGAAGATTCTTCCAGTGTAAATTTATTCTTAAATCTGTTATTAGCGCAAACTTTATTCTGCAGTTTAGGTTATTGGAAGTTTATAGATGTAGTTTGATATAAACAAATAGAAGAATTTAACTCTTTCAAGATCATTCAGTGATTTAACTCACCATAAAAATTTAACGTGGATTGGGTCAGCTCTGATCATTTCACGCAGTCTTTTTAGGTTTATGAGTGAAACAAACTTCGTCTCTTGGGCCCTGATAACGTAAGCTCCTCGGTGTTGAATTATTTGTCGGCAACGTTCCTGTTGGAGTTAGTGTGTATTAACCCTCAGGATTTGGTGTGCTAGTCAACTGTGTGTGACATTACCACTTTGACCGCAATTGGGAAACTGAAGTTCAATTTTCAACTCGAATTTAAAGTCAATTGTAGTGAGCAGTTTTGAAAATAGCAAACATTGACTGGATCAAGGCTTCATTCAGCTTTAATCAAGAATTTATGAAAATTGGTTTTGTGGCTACTGGTTAGATCTTGGTAGAGACATGAGGATTGTTATACAATGGTAACCATAACGTTTGGAGCAAAGCTGGAATAGTACGAAAAGTTAACTACCTAAAAGAGTTTTGTCATGATGCACTCACGAGCGCAAGAAAGTAAAAGTTGCCAGTGAATAACGTCGTATTTTCTACGGTTTTGATATGAATGAAAAATGCTTTCAATTATCTTAAAATTTAGACCCTGACTTGATATCCACAAGTGGTTGGGAGAAAAGCACGAAAAAATGCGTTTCCATCGTTGCGTTCGTCTGATTTGAAAATGCATTTTATTACAAGTTGTCAAAAAACATCCACGTGATGCATTGTTGAGAACACTCTCGTTAGTGCACTCCCGTATTGAAATTTGAGCTTACGAACATGGGAACTAGTGAAATGAGGGATTAAGGATGAAAGTAAAACTGGTAGATCCAAATTCATTTGCGTCTTAGACTGTGAGATTGACATTTGAGGCAATTTTCCATTGTTTCGTATCAACTAGTAAGCTAAATAACCGGCTCGGGTAGAACGAAATATTTTACAACAACACAAACATTATATTATATTGCCTATGTTACTAACATTGGCCCAAAAGAGTTTACCGGATTCAAATACATGGGAAGGATCGTTGTACAATGCTATAACCATACCATTTGCAACATTGCAGGGACAAAACGAGAAAGTCGAGACAACCTAGAATGGTGAGGCCCAAATTTACTCAAATAGTGTAAGGAATGACACGCTGTCACACATGATTAACAAGAGCATATAAGGTCGGGAGTGTGTTCTATATATATATATATATATATATATATATATATGCACACATATATACATACATACGAGCGTTATATGTGCGTACATACAAGTATTTAATATTCGCATACAAGCAATCATAGTGTACATGTATATTACAAAGATGTCGTGATTGTGTTATAATGTAACGAAAGATAGGATAGTAAGCAATAAAAATGCCTGACTTCTTTTTCAGTACGTACTGCAGTTCATACTTATTGTGTAGACTCAAGATAGCGAGCTTTTTAGAATACTACTCAATCTATGATTGAAGATTACTCACGTGCATTCTGTGTGAGGTGCAAAGAAAAAGAAAGAAAAGAAAAACAGTTTATTTCCAATAGAGATGGTACAAAAGTACCATCATTGGTTTTTAAATATCTTAAAATTAATACACTTAGATGATACACACACACACGAGTATTGTAATACCCATGTCACTAGTCAAAAAATGATTGAGGGCAATGTACTCCTAATCTTGCTTAAACTACATTTGATGATACATGTAATGATAATTATAAGAGATAACACAACTTCATGACTTTTGACAGTTTACACACACATGACATGAAACTTCGCAATTCTTGACGCCAGGAAATACTTTATGAATCGCTTGTTTCGGCCGATGTTCCAAAATGTTATTTCAACGAAAGCGTGAAAAAAATATATATATACGAGTATACGCAGGAGGAACACGGAAATTACAAGTTTTGTTTTCTAATTAAATCATTTTAACATAACGATCATTAGTTGATATGCATTTTATTTAAATATAAATGGATGATCACATAAAAAATTTATCGTTTTTTACGTGAATGCTTTACAATAATAAAGAGATGACGAGTTAGGTAATGTTACAAGTTGAGAGTGAACAGGAAGAGACCATTATCTCTAGTTAAAAATGCCAGTTGTCGGTTTAGTACACACATGTGCACATATACATGTAAATATGCACATAAATACGTGCACATACATACCTACGCACATACATACACCCAACACGTAAACATACACAAATACATTTCTATGCATCGAGGAAATCACAAGAGATACGCGTTCCTTAAAATGCTGTGCGATGTTCTGAAATATAGGATAGTGAGCAAAGGAAATTCGTGGCAAGCAATTTTCTCTTATGGTACTTAATTTTCTGAAATGTAATGTTCTTTTCTTTGATTGAAATTATTGGGCTTTCATGTACGTCAATAAACACGTACCTCAAAACAAAATACACAAGTACTTGACAGTCAGAGAGTGAGTACATTTTTTGGGGCATCTTGTACTTTCAACGACGACATCGAATTTGTACGGCTTCTTCGTAACCAAATCAATCCCGTGGCTCAAGCAGACTATGAAGTTGGTAGCCCACTTGCATCGATTTTGAATGCTATTGCAGTTGCAATTTCCAGGGTCCAGGGTTATGTGGGAGCTTGAGGACTTGACATGTTTTGATATCTTGCACCAGGGCACGCTGCTGCGCTGTTTGCGTCGTTCATTAAAAATGAATCTTCGCAGTTAATGGAACGCTGTTTTTCTTTGGAAGAAATACGCCTACGAGGAAATGAGCGTTCATCCGTGAAAGTGTAGAAAGTCTTCTGAGTTTTTGTTCATGAGTCGGTACATCACGAACTTGAAATGCATGGTAAAGATGAGTGCTATTATTGGAATCGGCTTAACACGTTGACGCACATCTCTGGTAGCAAAGTTTAAAAAAACAAATTTACTGCTCAAAAGAACTTGTCTCTTTTACTAAGAAGTGTAACAGTGTAATGGCACGATGATATTTTACCTCGTATGTTAAAATCGCTTTCGAAAAGGTGTCGAAATAATTTTAATGATCATCATTTTTACTGGTGCGTAAATGAGCAATTCCCCTCATGGTACTCGTGCGTGCCAATATGCAGTCAACGTGTTGAAGGGCTAATCAAAAATTCGGTGTCATGAATTTTATTCTGACGGGCCCGAGGGTCGGATGGACGAACCATTTCTTTCGTTGTAGCGGTACAGTTCAAATCGAAACTTTCCCCGCCGACTTGGCTGATCCAAATGCTTTTTTCTACACAAATTTATCAAGTTCAAACCTCTACATAAAATTTCACCACACAGCATCTGAAAACTCTGCATAGCATTGTGCTCAAATTTTGTGTGCGCTACAACTGCGAACAGAAAAATACGCACCTAAATCGTGAAGTTAGAGTAGTCAAGTCGACAGAAAAACTTTCGATATCGGCTGTGCTGCTACGATAACTTAAAATATTTAAAATTCGGTATTAGGTCCATCGACCTCAAAACTTCACTTGGGATTCAAATATGAAATAATTATTGCTTTATAATGACTTTGTATGAAAATTGCAATGAATATACATTTCTAAGCAATCTCGGTCTAGACTCAAGAGAACGTCACAGGAAATATTTTTTCAATAAAAAATTGATGCATTTCATCTCACGTTGCCTGCAATATTTAAGATTGATGAATAGTATTCTTATAGTTGCGTTCCTAGAATTTAAAACCGCTGTTTTGTGCAATAGCATTGTCTTGAGCAGAGTTTAATAACTTCACTCGTGATCTACAGCCCACATGAAAAAGCGAACTCAGTCGATAACGAGTCGCCTTAATTAAGAAAAACAGTTTATTTCCAAAAAAGTACTAACATGAAATGTTGATACATTGGTTTTTAAAGTACCTTTACATTGACATCCTTAACTGATAATAGCACATTGGTATCGTAACACCCTTGGAAAATGTTGAAACAAAAAAACTAATTGACAGAAAAGCACAACAAAAATGAGTTCCCTTCGTTGCACAATCTGATTTTGACGGTGCATTTATATATAAGTAAATAAGAGAACACAATCCTAGTTACGCTTAGTTGAAAAATGCATAAGTTTGTGCGCACTTATATTGAAATACAAACGAAAATCGCATTCAAGTACCTTAACTTAGAAAAAAGAAAAAAAGACGACAGTTTATTTTCAACAGAGATGGTACAAAGCATCTTTGTTTTTTTAAAATATCTTAAGGTTAGGAAAATACACTTATATGATACACACACATGAGTATTGTAATACCCATGTCACTCGTCGGAATAAATGATTGAAAGCAATGTATCCCTAGTGTTGCTTAATTTAGATTTGATGGTATATGTAGCTACAATTATAAAAGAAAACATGATTCCCGTCACAGTGTATAATTGAGAATACTCTTTTTGGTGCACACTTGCAGTGAAATACGAGCTCAGTGACTTGCGGTATGAGTAATTTGTTGAAAGTAAAACGGGTGGATCAAAATAATCCTGCGTCTAAGGCAGCGAGGATGACGTTCAGAACTATATTTTTATTCCTACGTATAGACTAGTATTCCAGTCAAGGGACTCGAAGAAAATGTCTTTTATCCCGCAACGAAATAATATTTCCTTTCTAAAAACATTGACACAAAACAGTCTACCTGAGTCAGACACACGAAAATGATTATTCTACAATGGTTAACACGAAATGTAAAACATGATTGGAGTGATATTTCATTTTTTCCGAGCCAATTATTTAGCTTCCTAGTTGATACGAAACAATGTAAAATTACCTCTAATGTCAACCTCACAGTCTAAGACGAAAAACAATTTGGATCTACCCGTTTTACTGTCAACCATAATCCCTCATCTCACTAGTTCCCATGTTCGTAAGCTCAAATTTCAACATAGGAGTGCACTTAAAAAAGTGCTTCAACAATGCATCACACGCACAATGTTTTCTGGACCACTTGTAATAAATTGCATTGTCAAAATCAGACCAACGCACCGAAAGGAAATGCATTTTAAAACGTGCTTTTCTCCCAACCATTTGTTTGTTTATAAATTAACCGGTATAAGTATTACGGTCCCCATCTGTAGATATCAAGTCATGGTCTAAATTTCAGGATATTTGAAAGCATTTTTCGCTCATATTAAAACATTTGAACGTGCGACTTAATTCATCGGTAATTTTTACTTTCCTACGCCCGTGAGTGCATTAAGACGAAATCATTTTCGGTAGCTAACTTTTTGTATTGCTCCAGCTATGCTGCAAATGTTATGGCCTCATGATCCAATATACGCGCACCCTAACAAGAGTGTTTTATACTATGTGTCACAGGGATTTTTTTCTTAATTACTTACATTTATTAGCATTTTCAAAACTAAATTAATTACCGCATAGAATGGATGTTAATGTGAGGGTATATACTTTAGCATCTTTTTTCTCTTTTTTCGTTTTATCAAAACATTTTAAAAGAGGCCAAGGTTTCGAAGAATGTCATAACTTTAAAAAACATCATTTTTTAATCTTCTTATTCTGGTTTTAAATTGCTCTTCTTACTTTCTTACTCTCGTGAATACATTATGACAACTGTGACTGCCTCAGACTTAGCACGAGTGGGGAAGGTTCAAAAAGTCCACGGATGATGCAAAACTTGTCTTAAACAGCCATTGAAT
>JACJUY010012828.1:19787-37519 GCA_014220935.1 Platorchestia sp. MABIK | reverse complement strand
CTGGAATAAGAGGGCCTAGATTACAAAGACTAGAATAAGAGAGCCTAGATTACAAAGACTGGAATAAGTGGGTCTAGATTTCAAAGACTGGAATAAGAGGGTCTAGATAGCAAAATCTGGAATAGCAGGGTATAAACTACAAAAACTAGATTAAGAAGGTCTAGATTATAAAGACTAGAACAAGGGGATATCGATTACAAACACTGAAACTAGAGGGTATTTATTAGGAAGTCTAGAACAAGAGAGTATTGATTACAAAGACAACAAGAGGGTATCAATAACAAAGATTGGAAAAAGAGAGTATCGATTACAAAGACTGGAACAAGAGGGTATCGATTACAAAGACTGGAACAAGAGGTTATTGATAAAAAAGACTGGAACAAAAGGATATTGATTACGAACACTGAAACAAGAGGGTACCGTATTTATTACCAAGAGAAGAACTAGAGGGTATTGATTGCAAACACTGAAACAATAGGGTATCGATTACCAAGACTAGGACAAAACAAGGGGTGTTGATTATTAAGACTAGAACAATACGATCTAGATTACAAAGTCAGGAATGGAAAGATCTAAATTCCTGTGACGAGAATAATACAGCCAGGAACACAGCACCGTCACAGTAATCAGGCACATCTGAACCAGTTCGAGTCAACTCACGGCTCTCATCCTGAAACGAGGGAAATATCTCGGGGAAGTTACCTAGTGTCGTGAGTGCGCTGGTGCCTCACACACGCACCAGCTTTGCTAACTGGTAGCAAGGATACTTAACGTGACTTCATGTGATTGATCTACCCTCTCTACTCCCTTCACTATTTCGAGTGCACACAGCCCGTCAAAAATGTATAATGATGTTCGACAAATCACAAGACACACCTTCCTATCTCTTAACAAAATAAGTGAAATTTATCACGTGTTTGTTAGGAAATAGGAACGTGTTCATTTAGTTTGACTTCGAATGTGATGGATTATTACACCGAATTCGTGGAGTTAATAAAGCTTACATAAAAGATACGCTCATCACACTTTCTGCTGGTGGGTGTGACGGACAGACAGACGCTGTTCCTATTATAGTACAGATTACTAGGCCTGCTAGTGCTAATCCTGACTAGTGCTTACACTACTACTAATACCAGTGCTAATGCTACTACTACAGCTGCTGCTAGTGTTTTCTTCTTTTACTGAAGGTTGAAGAAAAGCGACGTTGGAGCTGTTAGTAGACCTTGCATTGTAAGATAGACCTCAACTCAACCTCTTCTGTTCTGTTCTGCCCTCCTTCCAATCCCCCTGCATTTGTCTCCCACTGATAAGGACCTGGAACATCATGCGTCACTGGAAGAAGCGCCAGCAAATGAGTTTATCCGAGTTTTGAAATTTACCCGACGAGAGGAGCTCGCTACAGCTCCTATTTTAACCCAGAAACGAGGAGCCCCATACTCTCCCAATTGGCTTGGGCAGCGTGAGCGTCGACCCTCGCACCCCCAACTCACCCCGGCAGCGTGAGGGCCGCCCCTCACACCCCCAACTCACCCCGACAGCGGGAGGGTCACCCCTCACACCCCCAACTCACCCCAGAAGTGGGGGGCCCCAGTGTGGGCGTGGTGACGTTCACAAAGCCCGCTTCGTCCTCCAGGAAGTCGCTCATGCGCTTCATCACCTGCCCACAAAATGTAACGGCAACTTCAATATCCACTCCAATTAACTTGACTTTTTTGTCAAAAACTTACGTGACGTGTTAAGCATGAAATTGAAATGTGTAAACTGAAATGGTTGGAAATTAACAGACTACGATTATACGATTAAGCTCCCTAACCCGAACAAGGGAGATTGCAAAAGGGTAAGAAGAAAGGCACCATTTAATGTGTAATAAAGGGAACGCGGAATCTGTGGACGTGTCCCGTCACCATGTGAACAGAAACACTTAGATTGAAATAGGTCAATGAAACAAGATAAAAGATGGAAAAACAGTAAAATATGCTGAAAGAAGCACAGTAGTGAATTGGAAAAAGAGATCCACAACAAAACAAAAATCTTACCGCACTATCTCAACAGAAGGAAAGCCTACCTAACTTTCAGCTAGGAACCTCGCACCTCTCCTCTGATAGCAGCAATTCTCACAAAAATACAGATGTACTCTACTTGTATCCCTCTGAGAGGTTTGAAAATAAACAGAAGGAGAGATGTCATTAGCAGAAGCACGCCTTCGTTTTCCCTTCTTGTTCAACTGCTCTTGTTCTCATGGAAAAAAGTTGTTTTCACTGTAACAAAGGTGCATTCGTGCAGCAATAGGACACTCCTTCATCCTCAGAGTAGAATGAACGCAGCAACTACACAACACAGCACACACCTGGGAGCGGACACGCAGGTTGCGCTGGAGGTGCGGCAGGCGGAGGTGCAGGTGGCGGTGGCGCAGGCCCAGCTCCTCCTTGGGCTGCACACACGCAACGGACGTCGTACTGGTGTGTACCGTGCACGTACTGAGACGTCACGTACACGTAACAGAACGTATGTACATCTTATGTGCAACAAAATGTTATCAATATAAACAAACAATACGCTTATAGAAATAGTAAAGAAATACATAGTATGTAGCCTTGAGATATAGATTTTGAGGGACCCTTTGGAAATGTTCAATAAATTCAATGTATTTTTTGTTTTACCGGAATTTCCGTCTGAAATTTTGATTTCTCACCTACCCTTCAAATGCTGCCCAAATCAGGTAAGGCAGCTCACCGGCTATGTGATCACAATTCTGAAACCTGGCATTTTTGAAAGAAAATTTAGCCGCACCGCAAAATATGCAAACTGGAGAAATAAATTGAGACAAATTCAAAAACTTTACTCATAATAATGCTAATTTTAAATGCCTCTCAAAAAATAGCAAATTAGACAGCGCCTAACAAAAATATCAAAAGAACAATTTGACTAAATACAGAGGACAAATGAGGAATGCAGGATGAAAAAATGCTACATTCAAGAAATCAGTGGAGAAAGAGGAGTAAATAAAGGGGACAGTCGCACAACAATCAGGCAAGCCGCACCACACAAGACACCACACGAGACACCACACAAGGCCCCACATACCACACGAGGGCCCACATACCACACGAGGGCCCACATACCACACGAGGGCCCACATACCACACGAGAGCCCACACAACACACACCACACATGAGCCCACACAACACACACCAAACGAGAGCCCACACAACACACACCACATGAGAGCCCACACAACACACACCACATGTGGGAAAAACCTCCCACACGCTGGCACGGTGGACCTTCCAATCGGGACTGTGGCGTGAAGTTGGGGTGTCGCTTTGCTGCCTTCCGTTGTTTTGTTGGCGTTTTGAGTCACTGGGAAGTGTTGTCGATGACATTACTTAGTTTTGGGTTAGGAATTAAGGCGAGAGCTGGTCGTTTTCTGCTTTGGAGTCGAGTCCTACCAGTGTCAACCAATTAACTCATCGTCATTCTTCCTAAGTATTCTAAATTTCTTGCTGCTTCAGTGTTTCTACTATATTCATGTTTGTGCGTCTGTGTCCATGTTACTGTTTTAGCTTAGTTTGGGATCATTCAATCTTAAAGGTGTTCAGGGTTTTACACTTTGAAATTGAATTGATGCATTTTTCCGTAACATCTAAAGAGATTCAGCTTTGCTCACTTCTCATTGAACTTATCTATTCTAAAGTTCAGCTATTAATACTTGGATGGGTGTTACTCGTCCTAGAGGTGCTCTCAAATTTATTTCTTCCAGGCCTATGACTTTCATCAAAGCAAATTCCTCTAACTATCCTATCAGTCCTTACCTGAACACCTATCATTGACCGTTTTCCTTTAAATATCTCATTATTCCCCTGAAAGTGATATAACACACACCACGTAGGGCAATTAAACTTGGGTGAGTAGTAGCCAGCCTAGGTTCTATTGTTTTATTTTGCTTACTTGGTTGATTGGTAGGAATTTAGGTTGAACTGTTCGTTAATTTCGTTTTGTTTACCTTCAGTATGATTGCTACGTTCCGTGCTAATGACACTGGGAGGGCACTCCACTGGCATTTTACCATTCAGCGTTCCAGCATCTCGTCTTCCTCAAACTTACAACTTTGTCTAGGCCTTGCGGGTGTGTAGTTTTGTCTTTTAAGGGAGGGATTTTTAAATTTTGATGTGATAGGTCTGCAATTTTCCTAGTACATATTGTTACTTTTTGAAAATAAACATATTAACCTCTAAGTTTTTTGATTTAGGCTTTAGTTTTGAAAAAATTTGAAATTTTACTTTTTTTGGTTCATTTTTAGGGATGTTTCAAAACAATGAACAAAAACAAACAAACATCAGCATCTACGGAAGCTTTATTTACAATTCAAGCCTGATGCATATCATCTTGTACATTGGTTTTTCAAATGCCTTATAACTAACACCAGGACGCTTTCCTCCGGTCAAGACCGGTCCCCATTTCCGACACCTGGGTAGAGTGGGGTATTGTGCTTTGAATTTTTCCCCTACACCCAACAAAGAAAATTGCCACTCAGAGCTGAGATTTGAACCTTCGATGCCTTCAAGGAACGGCAGGTCCTTAAACCACACGGCTATAACCATTACGAATGGAAGTCAACAAGTTTTTAAAAAATTCAAAGATAAAAATAAAACAAATTCAAAGATAGTTTTGAAATCCTTGGAACATTTTCAACAACCTTACAGATCCGAATTTTCTATTTTATTTTTCGTTTTCTTTTGATATGCGATTTTTGATCACTAACTAAAATATACCAATTTTTTTTGACAGGTTATAAAAAAAACCTATGTACAAATTGACAAATCGGGATGTGTGAGTTTGTTAGAAATGTTTCAAGAATGTCAAAACTGTCTGTTTTTTTCAGCATGGAAACTCAATGACGTCTATTCTTTTGAATGTTGAAAATGAGGTTTTTTCGTAATGGGCCATAAACGAATTTTTTGTTGAAGTGTAACATAATGAACAATTTTTGTGCACCCCTACATGGCCAGGCACCCAGCAGACTTGCACTTGCTTCAGGCTCCGGGCAAAAGGTGACAGTCGGACAACAATGTCACTAATTATTGGGTGATTGCTGTGGTATGCTTGGACAGCTTCATAGACACTCTCCGAGTCAGTGAATATTACAAAATCATAGTAGGGTATTTCGTTGATCAGAGTGCTCCGCCAGTACATGATCCAAGAAGATACCCCTCAAAACCGAAACTGGCAGCAGGTCCTTCTTAGGGATCTTACAGCCTGTATAAAAAGTAGTTATTGGGATGCGCCACGTTGGTGCACCTGTAACCTGTGCGAGAAGGACCTCCATAGGAAGAAACCGCACGTTTTTCATAAGCGCACCATAATCTACGAAGGATGGCAAATTATACGGAGTGGGTATACGCTCATCCATGACGGTAAAAAAACTTATCCAGGTCGGAGAGAGGGGGGAGTTGCTGTAGACGGGCTAGGTACTGTAATGACAGTTGCATACGCTTAAGCTTGAGGGGGGCTCCCCACTTTCCACGCAGAGACTGGTGAAAGGGGAACTCCGAAAAGCTCCAGTGCAGAGCCTAATGGCTGCGTGGTGTACTGGATCCAGCATACAGAGAGTACTTTCTTTGGCATACTGGTATATTATACTACCGTAATCTAATTTAGACCTGATGAGGGCCCTACAAAGACGCAGGAGTCACACGGTTGGCGCCCCACGTTTGACCTGAGAGGCTTTTTAGCAGATTAAATCTGATTATAGACGCTGCTTTTAGTGACTGAAGGTGAGGTTTCCACGTAAGTTTGCTATCGATGGTCATATCAAGTAATTTAGCATTTGCTGCGTAGACTATTGATCTGCCCTTCAAGAAAAGTTGCGGAGGGTCACGTATTTTGTGGTTTCCCAGAAGAAGAAGAGCCACAGTTTTCTCAGTAGAGAGCGTGAAACCATGCTCCGATGCCCAGCCATTTACATTATTTATAGCGTTTTGAATTCTACAAACCAGAGCAGGCAAATAGTATGATGAAGCGTACACCATAAAATTGTCAACATATAGCGACGAGCAGATCTCAGGCAGCAAAACTGTCATGATTCCATTGATAGCCACAGCAAAAAGCGTACAGCTGATGACGCTTCCTTGAGGGACTCCTTCAGACTGCGTCTCACACGGAGACTCCGAAGAGCCGACTTTCACTCTAAAAGTCCTGCTCAAGAATTGCTGCAGGTAAAGAGCCATATTTCCCCTTAGCCCATTACGATGCAGGTTTTGCAATATACCGTACCTCCAGGCAGTATCATAGGCTTTTGCCATATCAAAAAATACACAGAGTTTGCCGGCACTCACGTTTGCGTTTAACTAGGTGGTTCTGTAGGCGGACTAAAGTGTCCGTAGTACCTCGCATTCTGCGGAAGCCGTACTGTACAGGCGAGAGGAGGTTATGAGCTTCCAAAAACTTCACCAGCCTAACATTAACTATCTTTTCAAGCACCTTGCCAATACAGCTCGTGAGAGCGAAAGGGCGATGGCTGCTAGGATTTGTAGGTTTGCCGGGCTTTTAAAAAGCTATGACAGTGGCAACACACCAAGCATCGGGGTATCGGTGTGTGGTCCAGATCTGGTTATATATTGATAAAAGCACTTTCAGTGCTGTAGGGTGCATTTTCTTCAGCATTTTATGACGAATTCCGTCCGGACCAGGGGAGGTGTTTTTAGTTTCCTTGAGAGCGTTATATATTTCTAAGATGGTAATAGGTTTGTTATAGGAGAGATTTTCATCTGTGTTGAAAATAAGACTTCGACTCTCCTGCTGTCTTTTAAAGGCCAAGAAAGCTGGTGAATAGTGATCACCGCTACTGATGTTAGCGAAGTGCCGGGCTAGAGCTGCCGCAACGCGCTGCGAGTCCGCGGTTTTCTCGCCATTGACCTCAAAGCAGGGTGGGATTTAGCTCTGCTTCCCAGACATCTTCTTCACTCGCTGCCACACCTTCGACATGGGCGTTTCAGAATTTAGGGAAGATACATATTTCTGCTATGAACATTTTCTTGCTTCATTCTTTGTGTGCAGTGCTCTTGCTCTGGCTCTATTGTAGGATATTTTATCTGCCATATTTTGCGTCCTCTGATAGCGTCGCAGGGCACGTTTTCTTTCAATATTGGTGATGGTGCATTCATCTGTCCACCAAGGAACTCTGTGCTGGAGGGCACCCCTTCTCGACTCAGGGATACTGATGAGCCCACAAACTTTTCCAATAAGTCTTCCACTGGCCGGGTCTCGGCAACATCACACATTTGAGTGAGTGCTTCGAAACTCCCCCAGTCGGCTCGCCTCAAAATAAAGCGGGCTTCGGTGGGAGTCGGACAATTTTCGTCAAACCGTATCTCTATGGGGAAGTGATCACTACCGCACAGATCATCACAAACATTCCAGTGCACATCAGCAACAGCATCAGGGGTGCACAAGCTGAGGTCTATGGCCGATGACAAGCCTGTCTGCACATGGAAATGGGTGGGCAGTCCGGTATTTAATAGACATGCATCTGAATCTGTAAATAAGCCATCAATGATCCTCCCACGCTGGTCGGTGGAGGGATTGCCCCAAGCTAGGTGTTTTCCGTTAAAATCGCCCAATAAGAGCGCTGGTCGAGGTAGCTGGTCGTAAAGGTTCAGGAGATCTGCTGTAGTGATAGGATCAGCTGTAGTTAGGTACAAATTACAAACTGTGAGCAAGCGTGGCCCAATACCAAGACGCACCGCCATTGCCTGCAGCGCAGTGTTCAGGCCAAGCCTTGTGAAGCCCGTATCCCGCCTCACTAAAATAGCTAAGCATGTGCCTGGCACCGGATTTGGTAGAGGGGAGAAGGTTTCTATGACACAACTCGCCGGTGGCGTAGGTGTCATACTTCCGAGCATTGTCTCCTGGAGGCATACACAGCCCAGCTGAAACTCTTGTAGTAATCTTCTCAGATCACCATAATTGCGGCGGAAACTTTGACAGTTCCACTGCATAAGACTCATTATGCTCATCGGCTTGAAGATCTCTCAGTTGGGGTCAGGTTTTCTCTGAAATTTATTTACAATCTTTCAAGTTTTTGACACTCTCCTGCCTCGAGCTCCAAGGGAGCAGCTGCACATTAGGTGGGGGCATTGAGGGCATACCTGCTGGCATAGGGAATTTCTTTCTCATTTCAGTTGCTATACTTTCAGGTACCACAACAACACGTTCCAGAGAGCGAACACAATGGGTCACGATGTTACTTCCCTTGCGTCCTCTCTCCCAAGCCTCTCTAGGTTTACTGGACACTTGGATAGGTATACGTTCCAGTCCTTGAGGTTTTACCGTTGGGTCATCTGAATTATCAATATGCTTGAAGGTGGGATGCTTTTTGGGGGCTTGCCCTGTCATCCCTCCAATTGGAGATGAAGTGCGGCTTTGCTGGCGCTTTCAGGCACCACCTGCGGTAGATGGATATTCAGGGGAGGTTTTACTCTGGGGTTCAGGTCCCTTATCCATTCCTTTTGACCCCGGGCTCTGAGAGTCTTGTTCCTTTTTCCTTTCCTCCCTAATAGATGAAACCTGGATTGATTGATCGCAGTCAGGTTGATCAAACACAGCTTCAAGATTGCTCCAGGCACCCATACAGATATCACCCGAAGCTGCACAGAACGGTGAAGGGTCTGAAACGGTACCGGCAGCGCGTGGCAAATCACCATCACTATTCTCTGTATTTCCAGGATCAGAGGGCATAGGCAAAGCTGAAGGTTGAGGCCCCCATAAACTGAAATGCTCTCTTGGGCCAGAGGTCTTCCCAGAAAAAGTTGCTGGCAGAGGTCTTTGCTCGAGTGGACGTTCTGCCTCATCCCGTGCATGCCGCTGAGCTGGCTGGCCAAGTGTCACACGGCGGGCGGCAGGCTGTGATCCTTGCCCGGATCGCTGGGTAACCTCAGCATAGGACATGCGAGGAGACACATACCGTGTAGCTACAATTCTTTTTCCCACTCCATAACTAAGGTTTTCTTTCACCAGGGTTGCAAGAACTTCAGCTTCCATTTCATAGAATATACAAGATGTTGAGCTAGCCGGATGTGGGTCTTTACAGTTGGCACACCGGGCTGGTTGACTGCAAGGCAGTTTATGCTGCTCCAAAGCACAGTGAGCGCAGACACCCCACCCCGCTGGGCGCGACACGTCTTAGTGCCAGGTCCAAAGGCCTGACATTTAAAACATCGCCGCGGCTTGGGCACGTACTGGCGCACCTGACACCGGGTCCATCCAATCGCAACGGCAGCAGGCAGTTGGCAGCAGTCAAACGTGACACTATACACTGGAGTTGGGACCAACACACCACTCTCTTTCTTCTTAATACAATAAATTTCTCTGGCCCCAAAGCGCTCCAGCTCCTCCAATATACGAGCGTCAGTATATCTGGGATGATTGGCATACCATATTGTACCCTTTGTTTGGTTAAGACATACATTGGGGCTAACTGTCACTTCTACCCCCGCAAGGGATTTAATGGTAGTGATGGAGCGGCTTTGTTGGTGATTTCTATCCTCCACCAACAGACTGCCATTATGAGCCTCTGTGATTTTGGCAGGTTTGCATGCAAGCCTGTTGCAGATCTCTCTATAGGCCTTAGCGACATCCACCTCCGCCAAGGGAGAGTCATCGTTGGCTTTTATTATCTGAAATTTCTTGAATTCAGTCTCCGGTGCAATTCGCTGGTTTACATCTTCCGTCACAGATCACAGGCGGCGCCAACGTCGATTTTTCTTTTGGGGCAAACTCAGCGGTCGGCCACTATAGGTGGGATCCGCACGATTTGAAAGATGATCTGGTCGATAAGGTTCATAAGTCAGTTCTCTGTCTTCATGTCCGCGAGTTGCTCCCTCACTCACAGGTTGGTGCTGTGACGATGGTCGCATCTGCTGCTCTAAAAGGGAAATCCGGGTATCCACGTCCATCTCAGAGGTCCGGGTCGTTACCGAGATGTCAGCAGCAGCAGTTACATTTGTTGAAGCGAGCTCATAGTTTAAGGTCCCTCTTTCAGGAAGAGTTGCTCCTCCCCTATCCAGACTGGCTCAGGCCGGAAAAGAGACCCCCGAGCGGTCAGTAGCCTTCTGGTACATCTCTGTACTTAGGCAGGCGTGCACTGACCAATAGGTGGTAAAAACCTCCTCCCACCGTCAGCCCCAGCCCGTGGCAGCCCCATGTTTGCTCGGGATAACAGGGGCTTTATAACCCATAACTGCCGGGGCCCGGTTTATATTTACATGGGAAACCTCGCCCATGGTCCCCCTTTTGTCAGGCTGCTCCAGTTGAGCCAGCCTACCATGGTTGAACCTACCAGAACCGGGGCCCTGGCAGTATAGCCTCAAACCTTCATGGCAGCACGCAAGCCCTCCCACCACAACAAGGTGGGGACATGGGGAGGGCACCCCGAAAGGCACACCACACACCCCGAAAGGCACACCACACACCCCGAAAGGCACACCACACACTCCACTCCGCAAGGCATATCACACACTCCACTCCGCAAGCACATCACACACTCCGCAAGGCACATCACACACCCCACAAGGCAAACCACACACCCCACAAGGCAAACCATACACCCGGCAAGGCACACCACACACGCCACACCGTGCTATTGGGGCGGATGAGGAAGGGCAGCGATGCAGGAGCGCGGCTCAGCATCGTCAGCCGCTCCGCCGCCACCTCCACCTGCCCCGTCCTCAGCGCCTGCCGCAGGGTGCATCAGGGGCTTTGCACGTCATCTTGACCATGGATTTATGAGAGATGAATGCACATACATCCAAATCATTTATGCATTCATACCATTCCTGTCTACAGATGGTTTAAAAATATTAAGTAATTGTTAATATCTGGGTCTTAAATTAAAACCTATCAATTTGTCCCAGCTCTTGAAACAGCACGATGCGAGGAATAACTTAGGCGCATGGGTAAGCGACATTTTGTAGGTGTAGCGCCCCCTGTATTACATCTCATACGTGCAAGTTTAGCTAGCTAGTGTGCAAGTAGCTTGTGCATGTTCATGTCCCTTTATGATGTTAACACGCTAACGGCCATGGGTAAACTGAAGTTCAATTTTCAACTCAAATTTAGTCAATTGTAGTGAGCAATTTTGAAAATTGCAAACATCAACTGGTTCATGCCTTCATTTAGCTTTGATATGTATTTATGCAAATAAAATTTGTGACTACTGGTCAGTCCATAACATTATGAATAATTTTTCATTGTACCACCAATGGCTCACATGACGGTTGATGGCTCACATGACGGTTTATGTTAAATGGGTTAGTAATAAACTAGCTATTCCAGTAGAAATTGAACGGACAATGTCATCGTTAAGCTAGGTGGACCCGTGAAAAAATTCCATCAACATTGCCTAACCTATGTTAACCTAACCAATTCTAACATATCCTAACCTATCCTAACCTCACCTATCCTACCCTAACCGAACCTATCCTGATAAAATGTCAATTATGTCAATGCATGTGAAGGCAATCTTTTAACACGTTGACTCTGAAGTGGTACATATATATGCACCACTAGGTAAATTGCTCATTTACATACCGGAATATGCAAATAACATTTCAACTATTTTGCTACCTTTTCCAAAATAAATTTAAGAGTAAAAGGTAACACATTATGGTTCAAGTGTATTCTTTACACTTTTCAAAAAGGTTAAAAATGTATTAGAGCAGAAAAGCCGGTTTTTCAAAACGACTTCTTCTAGCCCAACCAAACTGAGCGTAGCAACCGCACAATCGGAGTCAACATATTAATGTTACACCGAGGAACTTGGTATCCGTGATACCGCAAACTTGGACGAAAGTATAACAAATGGACTAAGTAACTAAGGAAGAAACATGCAGAATATTATATAGAAGTTTGTAAATACGTGAATTTTTGTGGTGGTTGTTCAGCGTTTCTTGATTTTGCTGTTTTTGTGTGAATTAACCAATGATTGAATGCCTTCCTAAAGTGCTGTACTTCTCTTACTTTCAGTCAATATTTTATGCTAAATTTAAGCGGTATCGGTATATCTTGGCAGAACTATTGTTTTCATCATTGGTTATAACCATGGTAGAAGAAACAAGGTAGGGTCAAACCAGTCTTTTTTTTGTCAACTGCGTGGCAGTGGTAACGTCATGGTAACAAAACAATAGCAGCTACTGACCTAACGACGCGTCACAATGGTGACGTCATCCAGTTTGATCAAAATTTATTGGCTAGCCGAACAAGAGGAGTACTTTCCCCGGAGAAATGACTGTATATTGTTGTCTCTACCGTGTTTATAATCAGGTGTTGATCTAGTGAGTGTTACTTCATTGTTCGGTTTTGCTTTGATTGTATATGTTTTTGCTTCAAGCTAAGATTTATTTTGTGTAGAGCCATGATGTTTTCTCTTGGCATATTGGTTCTTTTATTTGTTTGTTAGAAAATTAATTAGCTTTTTCTTTCAATTCTGCTATATTTCAAGGTCATTTTGTAAGAAGTTTTTTCTAACTTGCTATTTTAATTTGCTGCTTAAGGATTTGATACATGTTTTAATTTCATTAGTACTCATTTTCATTTACATTTTGTTTGTTTCATTTTTGGTCAATACTTTTCTTCATTTAGCATGAACTTATTTGGAGCATGGTTTTTCTGGCTTCTTCCATTTTTACTCCGAAGTTAAATTTTGAAAAAGGCAAATAGATTGGTGTGGTGTATTTTCCTTTCTTCCGCACTACATTTAAACTTGGTTTCTCCTGATTCAAGTTTTCATTGATCCACTTTCAACTCGTTTCTGCATCATCAAACAACTTTTCCAGCATAAACCATTTTCTAAAACAAGTTTTATTACTCCCTCGCCATGTAGCCAAACATCGCTACATGTAATGAAGGGCAAATGCTAGTGCCCCATCCTCTCACAACATGAGAAGCTTAAGATAAGCACTGAGAAAAACAAAACACACATAAACACTTGAAAATTTCACATACCTTCAACACAATTAAAACCAAAAATAAACTCACTAAGAATATAATGCAGAAACACTCTTGCGGTGACTTACTTTTTTAGATAATTTTGAGCATTTCTTCTGAATAGTAATCAAAGAAGTTAGGGCGGACATTTACCATGTTCTCCTGGCCGCTGGGGCGCCGTCTGACGATGCCCGAAACCTCGACGTACGACTCCAGCGTGAGCTCCTCCTGTTGCGCGCTGGTGTCCTCTGTCTAAACACGAGGATGGTAATTACGTAGCTGTGTTGGTATGAAGCATGGAAAGTAGCATGCACACTCAATGTGCTTCAAAAACGCCATTTTTTAACAATGACTTACAGGGTCAAAAGTTAGATTAAAATATACTTGAAGCTTCCCAAATCACATAAAAAACTATTCCCAATAAAGAAAAACCTCAATTAGTACGGTATTAAGAGATCAAAGAATTTACGCACTAGGTAAGTCCCTCCAACCTCTACTTACAAATAGCAAGACTAAAAGAAGTTTAAGAAATGCAATAAATATTCAAGAAAGTAATACCAGCTGAAAAATACGATAACATAGAACAAAAAATAGTTTTTCACTCTAACAAGTAGAAGGTCTACTAAACCTACAACTCTGGACCTTGCATCTTACCCCTGAGAGCACAAATTGACCTCTCAGGTGTCAAAGATGAACTAAACTCAGTAAAATTCTGTCTGGATAAAATTTTGACTAACAAAAAAATTATAATTAACCTGTTTTCTGCGTGTCAAGCAGCATGTGCGCTGACAATGAGATTCCACAGTTGAGTATTGGTACATGGGTGTATCAATACTCAACTGTGGATTCTTATTGTCAGTGCACATGTTGCTCGATCCACAGATTGATACAGCCATGTACCAATACTGAACTGAAGGCTGAAGCAGTAAGCATTGTGAAGACTTCTGTAACAATGAAGTAAGTACTTTAACCATATTCACAGGGAACATGTTAACTTTTTAACCGAGCATCTGAATTATGAGTAGTTTTATGCTGATATCACTAACTTGCATTGATGCTCACTGGAAGCAATGCTAGTCAGTAATATGATGAAACGATGCAAAAAGTTATTTTATCATCAATATCAAATATTAATTTAAACAAAATTTGACTGAACAAGTAAAAAAATATTGAATGGCAATTTAGTCCTGTATAAAAGCTGAATTTCCATTTCTCTTGAGACTCCCTGTGATCAGTGTTGATGGTATGCTCCTATTTTAGAATTTTCGATAGATGACATATTATCGCATAAACCAATTCCTAATCTTTAGTCCATTTCCACGAGTTAATCTTTTACCTCACAGCATAGAACTCCATGTAAACTCCTTTAATGTAAATGTTGTCATATTTGTATATTCAATAATGAGAATTCTGTTCTTCATACTCTTAACTTATTTGAAAAAACCTTATAACTCCACAAATTTCAAAATCTACTTGTGTTGAAGGCACAAGGGCACAAATTTCAAATTGGGTCAAACAATTTCCTTCCAATATTCAACACTGGATGCACAATTCTTCCCATCTTTCCCAAAAAAGAAGCAAGTTGCAGCACTCACCAATATCTGAGTGATTCCATGAGAGTCCCTAAGAAGAACAAACTTGTCATGTCTGAGGTAGGCAACAAACCCGCGTAGCACAACCCTTTGGCCAACATCCTCCACACGCAGGCAGTCGCATGAATGAGTTTTCAGAGATGTTGCTACTCTGTAATTGGAGCTGGGAATATCTGTAAACATTACTAATATTAGCCACATATTATGATTCAATACCCACCAAGTAACCAACAGCATAGATTTGACACTCAGCTAGTTGCTAATGCATTTCAGTAAATATCAGCTACAAAATTTGATGAAATCACAGGGAAATTTCACTTATGTCTAAACAAAATATAATTTATCAAAATACATCTTCATAATTTTATCAAACTGCAACTTTTACAAATAAGAAAATAACAGCCACAGCATTTAATTACATCCTTGTCCCAGAATTTGTTGATCACAGTTATTCTCAACTACTCTCCAACAACACATTTTTTTCTACATTTTAAGAGCTAGAAGCTTGAACTATACTCCTAAAAAGTATGCTATACAGGTCTAGTCATCTTAAATGCAAAATTGTTATACATTTCAAAAAGAAAGTTGGCAAACTCATTCTAAGTCTGAGACTTCTGTTATTATACAAAACTGATGGCAGAAAGTACTAAGCTGGCATAGTTGCTCTTATGAAGTAAGTTGGGGATGGGCACACTTGGATAAGTACCTCATAACTGAATCTTCTACTCTTCACTATGTGGAAATCACTGAAATCAAAAACTTGAAAAAAAATTGCCACTCAAATTGCACTTCAGAATGAAACTTACAGGAGTACTATAGCAATAACACTTTCTAAATGCCATAATGGTAACTTGAATGTACGCTTACCTGAAAATGGTCTCGAAGGAATATGTGCAGAATGTGGAACACATTGCAATGGTTTTCTGCTGAAATTTGAAATAAGTGCTGAGGAGCAGTAAATTTTTTTAATTAATGCAAAAGAAGCATTATTTCTAACCTTCCATAAATGCTGACTTAATAAATTATATTTTGACATAATGAAAAAACTATAATAGAAATCTAGAAATAAAGAACATACATTCAAATAGAACCCATTCAGAGATAGGGAGCATGGTATTGCCTTTCTTCCAATATTTTATTAATTATGAAAGAATATGAGTAGTTTCCCTTTTTCTACATTCTCTGAAAAATTGTCTCAAGATTACTACCTTGAAAATGCTTCGGATCTACACTTCAGGCTGATATTTTGACCCAAACTTTTTTACTCAATGTCTCCTTATGGTTACTCCAGTGCCAAGATGGCTAGTGCGTCTAGTTGAAAATATCACGGGAGTTCAACTGGTAGTGATATATATGTTTTGAACCAATTGAAAAAATTAGGGCAATTAATAGCACTCATGCAACTACATTTTTAAAGACTCCAGAAGCCTTGCATGTGCAATTTGCTTTTAACATTCACTGAATTTAAGGGAATCAACGCTTTTTCTTATGAATTTTTTTTTTAATAAATAAAAAATCCTTCCAGAGTTAAATAAGTTCTTGGGTATTCACAGCATGTTTATAACATTCGAATACAGTTATAGCATAGCACAAATTCTTATGGTAATTTCCTTCTCCCCCCCCCTCCAAAGAAATTCTATTTCTCAGGTAATTTTGTCCATAGAGACAAATGTTTTTTTATTGTTTGACTTACAGTCAAAATATCTACCATAACTAGTGAAAAGTTATTGTTTTTGCTATAAAAAATCTTTTTGAATATTTGACAACTATTTGGATATTAAAAACAGTTATTTTATTTCTATGGACAATGAAAAAATTTCTAATCAACTTTTCAAAAAAACATTTCCTAGCATTTATAGTACTCATTTTACTCTCCATGATGCATGAAAGATTTCCTCAATAGCTTCAAAACTGTAGGAGAAACTGGCCTTCAAAGTCTTTGACCCACATTTTGAGAAAATGTCGGTCAACGTTACCAAGCACCCTAGTGCAGAGTACATATTGTTTCCTTTATATTTTTTTTTCATCAGAACACACAAACTAATACACTACTAATAAGTCTAAAACATTTTAGATAAGTCTTCCATAGTTGTAATAAGTCACTATCACTAAACTCACTAATAAGCGAGTCTAAGTCACTAAAATAAGTCACTAAAGTTTTTAAAAATACTTCTTTTTTAAATATTTTTTTCTAGAGTCATTGTATATACATAAGTTTAAACCTCCGTTAAATGACATGCAGAGCTCATATCAACTAAAAATTGTAAACCGCTAACTTTTGTCCGTGTTTCTGAAAAGCGTCAGCGTAGTAAGTGTTAGAAACCTTGACCACCGCCTTCCTATTTCATTGCTGTCCATCATCCTATTCGCCTTTAGCCTGTCAATATATGAATTTTTCTTTATCTTTGTGAACTGTACTCATGTTGTGTCTTTGTATTCTGCAGATCTCGTTGAGAATGAGCCTAGTGCTCGAAACGTTCAAACTAAATGTTTTTAAAATACTTCTTTGCTGTATCATTCCTTTCACTAATACTAGCTACAAACTGCAGAGGGCCCCGATCGGTTGTTCCCTATGAAATATTAAAGAAATAAAAAGAAATACTTCCGGAGGGAAAAAGCTCTGAGGTATTCACAGCATGTTTGTAGCATTCGAATAAACATTTATAGCCCATCAAATTTTTGGAATGTAAAAGATTTCCTCTATGGGTAAAAAACTGCAGCTGGAATTGCTCCTCAAAGTCAAAAAAGTGTCTTCAGCAAGAGCGAACAGCTGCATTTGATATTCTAGGCATTTCAAAGGACGGACAACGAGTGGTTTTTCACAAAACCACTCACTAAGAAGGTCAAGAGACCGCTAAACCTCTCTAACGAATGGACAGTTGTCGAAGAAAACAAAGAAAAATTTTTGGAGCACCCAACCACAGCTGGTCTCTCTGAGCGGAACTGCGGGGGAGGAGGGCAATTTGGGGGTATTTATGTTGGGTTACCAACACGGGACAAATAATGTTTCTACGCAATAGAGAAAGGATTTAGAAGCATTTTCAAGCAATAATCTCATTTTCGGTATTGGGCCCCAAAAAACTGTTTGCTTCCCTTAAGCGTCATGGTATGAGCCACACATTAAATATCTTTCTTATTCAACTTGAGTAAGTTTTTTC
>JACJUY010012825.1:0-21277 GCA_014220935.1 Platorchestia sp. MABIK | reverse complement strand
CTCATTAGCTCTTTAATCTGAGGTTCAACATAGATACCTTCTTTGATTTTTGGGTCACTTACTCATGGAAATTTATTTCTCAAGTATGTAAATCCTTCACCATTTCTATCCAATCCTTTGCCAAAATTTTTCATCAATCCTAGTTTGATATGAAAAAGAGGCGGATAAATTTTCTCGGGAACAACAAGAGAAGGATAGAGATCGTTCTTCCCTCCTGGGGTTTGAGATCGTTTCGGCAAAACTTTATTTTCATAATGGTTTTGTTATGACGGCTGTCCCACTCATAAATGAAAGCAACAAAATTCCGTATAACCCAGCCGCATTCCAATAAAAGTGCTACAACCTTTAGGTCACTGCAGATCCTCTATTTATGTTCATTTGACTTAATTTTTTTGCAGTAGGAGCTTACATTGAAGCTAAAATTGAAGCTAAAGCTAATTAAAGCTAAAGCATTGAAGCTAAAAATGTAATTGAAGCTAAAATTATTAATCTTATCCAATGGAAAGGTGATTCACCGGTTCACGATGTATTTGTCCTCTGCAAGTCGATTTCGTCCATGTATAATTTAAAATCGTGCGGCGAAACGTGTAGTCCGTAATGTTGAAAAAATCCTCGAGTGCTTTGATCTGAACTTCAAAAGGATTAAGAACCGGCTGGAACGATGCGTAGAGAAATACACCTAGAGCAGCACCTTTGTTGAAAGTTACTCATTTCAAAAACATTCTGAATTTTGCCAAATAAAATTCAAAGAAGCCTACGAGTTTTTATTCGGTGTACTATTGTCTGACGAAATCAAAATTGTTGTTTTTTGGCGTACTAGAGTGAGTTACTGCCATGTTCGGGGGCAGAAAAGCTTAGAGTATCATCTTAACAATACTATTTTAACAGTGAAGATTCACGAAATCAGCCTAATGTTTGCAGCTGCTTCTCTTTCGCAGGTCTTTACAAAATCCTTGTTATTGATGGGAAAATGAATGTTCAGATGTACTGCAGGATACTAAACGATAATCTCTAGCAGTTTGAGGACACCTTAAAACTGCCAAGAAGATGGACCTTGAAGCCAGAAAACGATGCTAAGCATATGGCCGAGGGCATACCCTACATACAAGGTCACGTGGAAACCATATGGTTACGACATGGATTGTTCATGTTTGCCATATGGGTTCTACCTGCCCATGCAATGTGGAAAACACATGGACTTTTGGAAAGTGCCCCCACCTGGGACCCACATGGTTAGGACACGTGTAGAGGATGTGGGTCCTACATGGAAGCCACATGCCTCGTGGCTATCCCTCGCTTCTGCCAGCTAGGATCCATGGGTCCCATCTATAAATGAAGCAGACTTACCATGAAATCTACCGATGTGTATTATACACCGTTTCCATGTGGTTATCAAAGTTAGTTGGTCGCTCCGGTGTGACAGTGCCGTTGCATTGTCATGTCTTGGAGCAGATGACCTGTTTGCAATCGTGCGTTAGAACACCTCCCCCAAAATGCCATTCTGAGCCCGCACTAATCCTTGATACCATATATGGTCATTTTCTGTAAACTCATATCGCAAATGTTTCGCAATTTGCTTTGAAGTAATTTATCAGCCGGTACAGTAATTAGTGGCGAAAGGAATGGCATCTCAGTATTCATTGGGTTTCATGGCAGCCTCCACCACTTTTTGTGACGTGTTTTATTGACATATATAGAAGTATTATACTCATATTTATGTCACAAGGCTGTGAATTCAAAAAGGCGTACATGCATTGTGAATGAAACTTCAACCCACGATCTCGTAGCAACTTGCGAAATGAGACATTTTTTCCAGAGTGTAAAATGTAGGTTATCGGCCAGGCTAAGATGCATTGAATAATTCCATTATTCAAACTTTTCCAATTTTATTTGTACCTATTAACTAGTAATATGAGAAATTCAAAAATTGAATTCTTCTAAAATTAAGGCTTTCAAAGAACGAAAACTATAAACCCTCCATGGCATAACTTACACCACGCTCTACCGGGTGTCCCACAAAAATGTCCCCGACTTTTTAATTGATTATATCTCCGCTCTAAAATTAACATATTTAGCAAATTTTGTTTCCTTTTCGAATTATTTAGGTTTTTGAAAATCGTTTAATAGCTACTTTACAGTGATCGATTTACTAAAAGAGATGGAAAAATTAATTGTTCAAGGGAAAAGTTTTAAAAACAACGGTGGTGTTCTTCATCATTTCTCAATACCTACTGGTAAAAATAATTTCAAAATGATACTCGTATATCCTACATACCGCCAAGTATTTAAGCCCTATGAGAGGTTATTTACTACCTTATTTCATCATTTGAAGGCACCTAAAGTGCAGCTCACTAATGATTACAGAATTTTTATCGTATTGAGATATGAAGCAATAAAAAACTGTGAAAAGTTGGAAGAGCATTTAATTTTCTTTCTAATTTTCTAATTGTGCGATACAGTCTTCTTATCGGGTGAGTTCCATTCTGGGAATTTTTCATTAAATCCTTTTCTAACTTTTTCACAGTTTTTGGTTGCTTCATATTTCAAATGATGAGAATTCTTTGATCGTTAGTGAGCTGCATTTTAGGTGTCTTCAAATAGTGAAATAAGGAAGTAAATAACCTCTCAGAGGGTTCAAATACTTGGTGGTATGTAAGTTATATCATTGTGAAATTATTTTTAACTGTAGGTATTGAGAATTGAAGAACATCAGTGTTATTTGAAAACTTTTCATTTGAACAATTAGTTTTTCTACCTCTTTCAGTAAATCGATCACTGTAAAATGTTTATTGAACGATTTTTAAAAACTTAAATTATTCGAAACGGAAACGAAATTTACTACATTGTGAAAAAAGACAATTATAATATGCTAATTTAGAGCAGAGATATAAT
The DNA here is from genome assembly GCA_014220935.1 of Platorchestia sp. MABIK. NCBI lineage: Eukaryota > Metazoa > Arthropoda > Malacostraca > Amphipoda > Talitridae > Platorchestia > Platorchestia sp. MABIK. Next base: position 18,385 of record JACJUY010012825.1, on the reverse strand, counting down.
CAATTAAAAAGTCGAGGACATTTTTGTGCGACACTCGGTATAGGTATTCGTGGTAAAAGCACGTTTATCAATTTTTTTCCCGAGCAGATATCCGCCAAATTAATTTGGAATGGAAAAAACTGGCCGTCAGGTAGTTATTTTTTGTTTAATTTCAGAACGATTTTTTAGAAAAAATTAAAGTCCACTAATACCATGGCAGCGAACTTCAATATTCAAACTCAAAAAATCACCATACTAGACGAAATACCGGTTCAGTTATGAATTGTAACTTTTTTATTACAGCAAATCAAATTCCTTTAATAAAATGGCTGCACAAACATCATCATTCAAAATCAATAAATTTTACGTACTAGCTGAATTGTTCATTCTTGGAATTTGTAAACATTTTTAGAAGCAAATAAAATTCCTTCAACATAATTACAGCGCAAACTTCAATTTTCAAATTTGAAACAACATGATTGTATGTAAATGAACCATGAAGAATGCATTTAACTTTCATTTGCATAAGCATTTTCTAACAATTCACTTCCAATACATTCAAATTCACATATAATAGTTGTTAATACATGCATATGTTTTTGAAGGGGTAAAATTGTTCTTTATACATTTCTATTGCATCAAGGCAAAACATTGACAAAATGAATTAAACTAACAAACCTCATCCATATTGTGAAGGCTGATAAGCCCTCAAAATAAAGGTCAACGAAGTAAATTACGAAATAAGAAAGACATTTTTACAAAGCAAATAATGCTACTGATGGACTTCTCATTATTTCAAATTAAAATGCTTACATATTTTCTAGCTCAAATACCACAGTAAATGTTTGAGAAAAAACGTTCAAAAATACTATTTCAATTATGACTAGTTTGGTACAAAATCATGAATTAAAAGCTATAATATTCTTTCAGCGAAGGTGGAGAAATGGCTAAAGTCATCATTACCATCGAAAGGCTTCCACATGTATACGAATTAAAACTCTTGATAATAATTTTACACGATTTCCAGTAACTTTTCACATCCTATCACAACGAAGTGCTTGTGAGTCAAAATATTGAATTAATATCAGATGTTGTTAGTGACCTGTTAATGACCGAAATTAGCTACTGTTCAACAGCAAGTAATGGGACGTAATTTACCAGCCAAATCGTCTTAACCAGCAGCGCATCAGAACTGTGCACAGATTTAACGTCTCCAATATCGACAGTGAAAAGCTTATCTCATTAATTATCACTTTCATTCACTAAGATTCACTAATACTGTGAATTGAATGATGTCCCTTGGAATATAGAGGAGCACAATTGACACTGACCTAGTCACGAGCTGAACTAAGTAACGGTCACGATTGACTGGAACACGAAAGTTGAACCATAGGCGCCAAAGCGTCTGAGAGGAGGGGCAGGGGAGTGGGATCCGTGAAATCAAGTCTGAACAGCTGCCAGATGCGCACGCTTTCGAAATCGAAACGTCAAAACTTATCCAAATAGTTACATATGTGGGTATCATTTTATTTATTGGTGTGTTCTGTCCTCTAGTATCATCAAACGAAAGCTTTTGAAATGGTACCTCACGCATATAAAGAATTCAATCATCACAATTTTTTATTCAATGAGATTATCAGCATATATTTCGCAGGCCATGATAACCTAGTTAGTTATTACATATGTCGAAATTGAGCATTGCAACTGAATAAGACACAACTAAGCCGTGAAAAGGCGAATGTTAGATTTTATAGCACACGGAATTTCTTTTATCTCAGCTCGATCCCGGAAACTACAAAAATACAGCATATATTTTTGGCCCAGAAGCAAATAGCAGTTAAATTTGAGACTAATCAGATGTGTAAATGGGTAATTAATTGGTTTAAATGCAGTATTTAATATGAGCTGTGAAAGGGATTTTTGCGATTTTATCCGAAAACGAATTTAATTCTACATATACAATGTTTTTATAGCCGTTCAAAATCAAGTATGTAGGTTGCAAACACACGTGCCTTCCATGTGGAAAAATTCCTTTAAAGCCAATGTGGTAGCTAATAGGAAATCCCACATGGACGCCACGTATCAAATCCAGCATGCAATGTACTAAAATGGCTATGATGAGTATATTCAGTGGCAAATCCATTTTGCCAGCTGAAATCCACGAAACCAGCAACTAACCATGTGGTTTCCACGTGACATTGTATGTAGGGTACACCTAGATGTATTCCAAACACTTATTCAAACATTTGGAAACGATTCGCGGCCACGAATCTAGAAGATACAATAAACAGAGAATCACACCCACGAGGATGGTGTCTTTCAATACCGTAAAGAACAGGAATATTCACACACGCGCTCAGAGCACCAGACTCGACAAATGGAACACTGAAGTGTGCAACAGCTCTGTGACAATGATTTATTATGCATTAAAAATGTAATTTTATTTAAGTAATGAAATTGTGCTTAGAATAACAACGCTTTGAGTCTTAAGCGTATGACCATATTAATTTTCATGATTCGGTGCATCTTTTTAAGAGATTTCATTCTTTCGAAAGATTGAATAACGTACCATCAATCAAGCGATGAACTTGATCTACAGACAGGCAAAAATAATATGTCGTTTTACTATAACGTGAACTGGCTCGGTTTTTAGAAATATTCGAGATGAATGCTCCACTTGATAAAAATTTTGCTACCATAATTTCGTGCAATCAATTCAAGATCTGATTTAACGCTAGCAGGTAGTGATGAATGCTCGCAGTAAATGATGACACGGTATTTAGAGTACTTCCTCAACAGTACATGGAAGTCATTTTGGCTCAGAGTGCAACGCGGTAGATAAATGAGAAATGTGAAGTTGACCACAATGTCCCTGCACAGGAAAAGAAAATCATCAGTTGCTTCACACAACAAAGGGTGCCAAAAAAATGCTCTCATCCTTTGAGTGACGATTATTCATGTTTTTTCTGTTTTGACTTCAGGTGCACCTAATATTTATTTTGAGGTATTTAATTTTCTTTCATTTGATTATTTTTGCTTCATTTAATTCGTTAAACTTGCATATATGTTAATAAACGCCTATGTCAAAACGGACATAATACCGTCTGGACAATCAAACACCGAGCACATTTTTTGAGCTGCCCTGTAAACACGCTAATGTTTAAAAAATTCCCTGTTGTTGCCCACACTAAGTCCTCAAAGAAAGTTAATCAATTGAAACTGTTTTTCGATTCCCATATTTGTAAATTTTCGTTGAAAATAAAAAGGTTTTTGCTGATCAGGTTTTGTAACAAACAATATCGAATGATATTTTAAACTTATGAAGTTCATTTCTTCACAATTGTAAAATATTGTATATTGATCAACATTGATTACGATGAAAAACGATGTTGCGCACTAAATTTTTCGCTATGATCTGTAACATTTTTCAGCAAGCAATGACTGTGAAGTCTTTTTCCTGTTGACTTTACATGTAAGGTAAATCGTGAGAGATAGAGAGAGAGCCCGATTGTGAAACCTTTGCGAAAAATAAGATAAATTTTGCTAGGTATGCAACTTTAATAAAAATTACCGTTGTTTGACCATTTCTAGCTATATATACATATGTAATGAGTGCAATTACCGAGTCATGGTGTTATATTCTCTGTCAATATTTGCAGATTTATAGTTGATGATGGGTCAAGGTCCGAAACGTTCGTTTTAATCTTGACCACATACAAGTTTGACAATAGAGATTTCTTCGATTTTCAACCTTAAAAACATTTCCATTCGTAATTGCGGTTCTGAAAGAACGGTCACATATACGCTTTAGCCGCCTATATGTTCTTCCGCATACAAATGAAGGCAAAATGTATAAGTGCATTTATTATAAGAGCTAATACAAATTTAGCTACATCATGATGTAAATTCTTTTAATTAAAATCATTTTTGCAATTAAAATAACGCTTTTTCTTCTAATCAACTTAATAAAGTGAAAAGACTAAGTACTACTAGATACATGGATCATAAGGAACGGCAGTTCCTGAAAGACGCCAAAAGTTTTTTCTTTTTTCAGCAATATTCCATAAAATAGTAATTTTTTATGTTCGATTTCAAATGAAAATTTCGCTTGGGTCTCCTTTTAGAACAAATTTTACACTGTGTGTTTTTTTAGCCTGAAATATAACTGACCTGCGTGGGGGTGAATAAGAAGAAAAATAGGATAAAGAAATCAAAACTGTATTTAGGCTGAGTAGCTGCAGCATCAAACAGATGGTGTTCAGCTGAGGAGTGTACCCGTAATCACAGGGTCATGACCATTTCTGCTGAAATTCTGTGTTGAACGTAACCGACAGCGCCAAGTGCAGGATGGTTCATCAATGTCACCTGACTAGTGCTTAAATTAGTAAGCCCATGTAATTTCATTCAGAGTGGAACTTTTAGGTCATTAAAATTTGACCCCTGTGGTTGACCTTGTTGTAACTGTTATTGGTAATGGACTACGTCCAGTATATTCTGCTATCCCATAGGACTTTCCTCGACAATACTTGCCAATTCTAAATCAAAGCACGTAAATCATTTTCGAACACATTCATCTCAATGAGCTTGGCAAGATAAGATTCATTTTGCTAAACATAAGGTCTTCTAGAAACACGCAAAAATCACAAAAATTCTGCTGATAAATATTTTTTTGTGTGCTCACTAACACTTCAGTTTTATATTATAAACATTTTTCCGCTTAAAATGACTCTCAAATTTTACGACCACACGGATTGGAAGATATGTTGCAGGCGGAAGACAGATCCCATCAGGTAAAAAACGGATATGTAGCCAAAATTCGGAGCAGTAGATTCACTTTCCAGTTTGTAGTGGTTTGCTTGCATTATGAATTCTGTGACCGTTTTAGGTCATTCACGAGATACATAAGCAACTTTCGTTTAATATGGCCTAAATCTACTGAGCAGCTACGATTTGTTGTTTGTAAATATTGCTGCTACATTTTGATTTGACACTGTCCACGGCTCGTCATAAGTAAACTAAGCTCCACGCGTATCGGCTTGTGATAACATAACTCCGAATATAACTCTGTCGTACAAAGCATTTCAGTTCTGCAAATTAATATGTTAATGTAAACTAACATGAATTAGATGAAAATTTTCTAATCTATGGCCCTCACCCACAAAACAGTTCTCTAATCTATGGTCCTCACCTACAAAGAAGTTCTCTAACTATGGCCATCGCCTAAAGAAAAAAGTTCCCTAATGTGAGGTGCTCAGCTAGACTAAAATCCTCAAATCTGTGGTCCTCATTTTGATAAATAAATTTCTAATCTGCAGTCCTTTCACACTAAACTTACTTCACAGGCTCCATGAGTGATATCATTCTGTCCACACTTCCGGCTTTGGCGTCAGGGAAATGCCAGTGCCAAGGTGCCCACCCCAACTGCAGCATGCAAGCACCAGCTGCTGCTGGTAGACTTTGGAGGCAGCAAACGGCTGAAATTCCAACGGGAATCATAATAAGCGGGATTTCACCAAATGAGAAAGGTATCGATCGAGAATTTTTATTGCTATATTTGAATAAATACTGTTCTTATGTCAGTGCGAAGGTCCATTATTAGCAGCACTTGTGAATCATTCAGAGCCGTCAATTTCATTTCCATTAATAAGAATTAGCTGATAAACTGTGAAAATATTCACTGATATTTTTCTCACCTTAGATACCGGAACCTTAAATACCCGAACAGATTCGATTTTAACTTATTATCTTAATCTAACTTAATCAAATTCGTCTTGATACATTCTTTAATAACAGCATATTCAAACGCACCTTAACATGAATATTATTTTTCATTTACCTGTGGCCATCAGCTCGGTAACAAAAGTTCGTTCCCTAACGACGTAGCTATGTATAGCGCTACTTGAAGCTCAAATTACCTTCTCGAACTTTCTTAACACTTATTTAAGGCGTAAAATACTAAAGAATAACTGCACCAGGCTATTACCTAACAAATCTATTGCCTATGATTGCAGAATAATAGTAATTTTCTCAGACATACGAGTCATACTAGATATTTTTAAAGTCCAGAGGAACATGTATGTGTCCCAGAAACTTGCTCTGTTACATCAAAACAGGTAGTTATAGGTTCAGCAACTATTAGCGCCACTGCTATGCTACCTATTGCGCAATGTCTGAGAGCAATAGCGCCAGTTGTCCAGCTACTGCTGAAGAAGCCATATTATCTGACATTTTCTGTTTTTTTTCAGATTTTTAACGTTACTTTCTAGGTTTTCTATCGATTTGTTACAGAGTAAAATTATTGTTGTGATACTATAAAGAAAATAAACATTCAAGCTTGTTTGAATCCTATTGTCCGTGAATTTCTACTGGGGCATAAGCATCCCAGTACACAATAACTAACATGTCTGTTGGGACACCAATTTGCCAGTGCTAAAATTCTTTTCGTATAAATAAAACAAATTAGTTTTTCTTTGCTTCATCTGTTCCCTTTGGGTGATGAAACTCAAGCATGTACCCGTTTATTTCAATTTCTTGAAGTCCGACTCGAAAGTAATGAATTAAAATAATCGCAAATGCTATTTCAAAAACGTACAACTCCAATTAGTTCAAAGTCTGTAAGGACCTATCGTTGCTCATTAAATAATCTTCAGCCTAATTCGAGACGATACGAATCATGAGCACATGCGACGTCGAATTCCAAGTTAAAATTATTCTTTACTTGGAGCATAACTCGTCGCTCCCTAAATGACAATTCCAGCGTTAGATGGATTTTTAAATTAAGCTAAGATTCTACGCACAAATTTACGCCTGACATTTATTCCTTTAATTCTTTACAATATTCTACTTTTGATATGTACCTCTAGAAAAATATTTTGTGCCATCAATATCCTTTCGGGTTTCCAATCAAATCCAAACCAAGTGCTTTCTAAATTCTTAACAATCATTACGAATGATTACCCTTGGTTTTAACCCGGAACATTTGGAGCTCTCAAATCGGTCTTGATAAAGGCAATCCGTGTCTAGGCGGAGATAAAAGTTGTTTTAGGTTTTGATTATGCGTTGAAAGCACTCTGAAACTCTTTTAAACTGATTTTCATGTCTTTTAAACTGATTTTCATGTCTTTTAAACTGATTTAAACTTATTTTAATGTAAAAATAAGGCTTAAATGATAAAAGAATAGTGTTGGACGATTATGGGAAGTGAACGGTAAAAATTATTTGCTATTTACTGGAAGAATTTGAGCACAACATACATCGTAGTGTTTTGAAAGTTTTTATTGTTATTGAACAGCCAGCGTTCGAATCCACAATATCAATAAAAAAGCACGGAAATCCATACATATGGACCCTTCAACCTTTTCAGTGAGTTTCTCATTGAACTACTGCTTTTGAATCATTAATTTTAATTAGAATTTAAATTCCGAATAGAAAAAAAGGTGTGATGCATTTAGCATAGGAATTTGAGCTCTGGTTTTAGGATATGTTCCACAATAATTCTTCCTAGTGCATGTGTGTGTTACCTTTCATCTTAATACCTTGCCTCAGCGGTCTTAGGCAAAAAATCAAAGGTTTCTTCCCCACAGTAGAGAAAGTCATGCTAACTACAGCTAACATAGGATGAAATCGTGTACCATCTTGAAGTGCTTCATAGAATTAAATGCCCTCATATATAAAAACGCGTAAAAGCAAGGACGAAAATTCAATACCTATTCTTCATTTTCTAGTAATTTATTTGCTTATTGTATTGTGCAGGTACTTAGTGAATATTGAATTGTTTCATTGAATGAATTGCACTCACATATAAAAACGCGTTGGAGATAAGGCATAATTACACACCTATTCATTCTGTAGTAATTGTATTTGCTCATTATATTGTGAAGGTGCTTAGTGATGTTGGCGTAACATTGACCTAGACGCATTTGATTGAAGCGGAATTATGCATTTGTCTTCGAACGGAATCTATATTCATATTTTACTGAGTCAAAGCATGGATAAAATCGAAAGCAATGAAACGAATATGCTTACCAGAAAACTTAATCACGTGTTCGTCAATAAATTTTCCTTTATTTCCTTTTCGTATCCGAGCACTAAGAGAAAAAATTCTAAAAATCACCAGGAAATTTGCTTCAATACCTGGTGAACGTATTTCAATTAAGTGAAATAAAACTTTCAATGAGTAAAATCACAACTTCTGACAATTCGAACGATTAAAATACTCACTCTTTGGCTTTTTTGACACAGTTGAGCACTGGTTCACGTCGGCCATAGATGCAAGACGGACCCCTGAGTATCTGAGTCTTGGATTGACTCGACAGAGCGAAACCACCTCGTCAGGGGAGCCATAAAAATCTTTTATTTTAAGGCTATATAAAAAAATTGGATTAGACAAAACATTTGGAGCATAAGTCGTTTTTCAGTTCAACTTCAATATGAAAGTATAGGCATTGATTCTTTATATTTCATAAAAAGAATTAGATTCTTGAAGATCTACTATATTAGCAGTACGATCGACCATGAACAGTTTCAATCGTTAAATAACATATTTTCTGGAGTTTATTTTTTCTGTGATTATTGAGCTGGGTTTTCAAGATATTTAATGACTCCTTACCCAAATTTTTTGATGAATGCTTGAAGGTGTCCAGAGTCAGTCGTACTTGACGGTGCCCAAAAGGTGTCCAATGGCATGACTGATATGCTATGATCAGCACATGCAGACCCGAGGACATTTAGAACCTCAGGCAAATTCTGTATCGGTGCCGTGTGCGAAGAGACAACTTCAAGTTTACTCGGTATTTTGCCCACGAGCACACTTGAGATGGCGGCTTGTGAGTGCTCGCCACTTTCTACCCTCCAATCGCCGCCGTCAAGGAAATCTTCCGACGCATTTAATAATCCTTTTCTTTCAGAGGCATCTTCAGGTTTATGCATGAACTCCTGCAAAATGAAAAAGAGAAACGCCAGTGTTATGTATTGATTACTGTAATTTATTCACAATTTAACGCGTAACGTAAAAACAATTTTGTCGCAGAAATCATTTACGCTAATATTAAGTTACATTGCATTGCAAACTTGTAGGAAATGTTCGGAGAAAGGGCGCAATTTTCAATTTTTCAATCTGACTCATGAGCTTAGGCCTTGGACAGTTGGCACCGTCACCGAAGACCTCAGATAACTCAATCGAGTAGACAAATAATATTATTAAGGGGTTCTACTACCCGGGATTTTACCTAATATGCAAAATTTTACCAACCTATTTTTTCCCATTTCTATTGTAGCTAGGTTAACGAAAATGCATACAGGTATGTAAAATTGAATTCCAAACACATTTGCTTCCATGAAAATTTTCGATTTTCTCAAAAAAAAAGGTATCGCGCGAATATAAGAAAATAAATATTCTGGCACAAAACCATTCTTACTCTACAATTTTCAACGTAGAAGCGTGATTTTGATTCCATTCGACGCGAAAAAAACTGTAGAAACACCGTCACTAAAGATCTTTTCGAATTTCGAACTAAAAAAAAATATTGTAACACATGTTTAACATGTAAACAAAAATGTCAGTTTTTTCCCAATAAAAATTTAATTTGAAATTCAAATAAAATTTTAATTCACTATGCTGTTTCTATCGTCAAACCGCATCGAATAAGATCAAAATCACACTTCTACGTTAAAAATTGTAGAAGAGGTGTGGTTTTGCGTCAAAAATAAAGTAATTCGTTTTCATAAATATATTCCCACAATAACTTTTTTTCTATTGCGAAAATCGAAATTTTTTATGTGTGCAAATGTATTTGGAATTCAATTTTACATATCTGTGTGCATTTTCGTTCTCCTAGGTGCAACAGAATGTTGCAAAATAAGGTTAGAAAATGTAATCTAGGATTTCTCTGGGGGAACACATTTTTCGGACATATGTAACAATAAATTTTTTTTTAATCCGAAATTCTTAAAGATACTAGGTAATGGTGTTCCGACAGTCCTTCCGCATCGAATGAGACCCAAAATCACGCTTCTACGTAAGAAATTGTAGTGAAAATTGTTTTGCACAAGTAAATACATTTTTTCTAATAATAGCGTAAAAATTTTTTTTTGCGAAAATCGAAAATTTTTATAGAATCAAATGTGTTTGGTAATCAATTTTACATATCTGTATGCATTATCATTCTCATAGGTGCAATAGAAATGTGTACAGGGAAATTTGAAGAATCAAGGAAAAGTGCAGGGTTGTAGATTTTGTTGAAAGCAACTAAAATTTGATTCTCGATTACTGAGCTGGAAATTTTGACTACAAATGAAAAAACTCTATTCTAACGTTTTAAAATTCAAGTACTATATTTGGAGTACTCAGATCAACATGGCACCCAACCCTATGACAAGATATCAACATAACGTAAGGATATCAACAAAATGGGAAGAATTCATTATGAAGCGACGTGAATGACTCCAGGACTTCATTATTTCAGCTGCGAAACTCATCTTCGCAGGATCAACCTAATTTTACTTGAAGAAGAAGATTACAAGGTTAGCAGATTATGGCTTACACAGTTTTCCACAGTTATGCTTCGCTAACCATGAATCCAATAATTATCCTATAGAGTTCGTTGCATAAACATTATGCGATGGAGCAGTCAAAACGTTCAACATTCTGTGAATTTCATCGCGTGCGCCGAAGCCCGACCTTCACTGCAAAATCCCTCCAATTTCTTAATGTAAGCGTTTTGATTAATTTGACCAAGATTGCAGACCCACCCACTCACCAATAACACTGGTCTGCGTCATTTTTGAGGTTTAGGTTTTGTTGATTGTTTGTATATGGCTTTTACATGCTAAGCCAGAAATGTAACCCAATTTTCCCAATCAGATCAGGTTTTCATTCTATTTAAAATTTAAAATTAAAAATTATTGTAAATAAATACAGATCTGCTATCGGATTCTGATGATGAAATGGAAGATGCAGATATATCTGATACACACCAACCTCTTGTTGAATCACATCAGCCAAAACCGTTTAGTCAAGCCGAGTTAAATGATCTGACACGAGATTTGGGCTAGTTCAAAGAATCTGCTCAATTACTTGGATCACGTCTCAGCGAAAACAATTTGTTATCTGCAGAAACAACGTTCTTCTGGTACCGCAGCCGCGACGAAGAGTTTCGAAAATATTTTAGTTCGTACCAAGAAAATTCGCTGGTTTACTGTAATAACATCGGCGGTCTCATTGCTGCAATGAGATTTGCAAATGATCCTACAGAATGGCGGCTCTTCATCGACTCCTCAAACAGAAGCTTAAAAGCAGTGCATCACCTCAAGAGCAACAAAATTTCATCTGTTCCTGTAGGAAACTCGATTCCGATGACTCAAATCTATAAAAACATGGAGCTATTGCTAACTGCTTTTTAATACAAAGACCACAATTGACTGATTTGTGGAGACCTGAAGGTAAGTTTTGTAAAAACTGGTATTGTGTTCCATCACGAATTTAATATTCTGAATTTATACCATGATTTATCTTTGTTTTAATAGCACCAGCAATATAATAATATAATAACAGCACCAGATTTACATCATAGAATAAAATCTGCCCGAAAGTCATTTTGGCCGCATTAGATTCATTCCTTCTTTAAGTTTTTTCAAACCTAAAATTCTGATTTCTTTAAACTTACCAATTTTGTCTATCATCTTTTAACTCACATAAATTCTAGCTCTTTACTTTTTAGATATAACTGACATATTTTCCATTTGTTTGCGGTAACTAAATTTAGGAACATTTATATTTGGGTAACCTTTGTTTTCTTAAACCTTAAATAGTAAAATAACCTTGTCTGATTGAGCAAAACGAGTTACATTTCTGAATTCAGCATGCAAAATGCAAATCAGATCAGCTGAGATACATTAAACCTCTTGAATTTCATTTTTCAACGCAGACCAGTGTAATAGATACAGTTTGCAAACTCGCTTTTCTGCCAACCTCAAACGAAACGTCAAGGCTAATTAAACTGAGTCATTATTGTTCGCAGCATCACGACAATTCACAGTGCGATCAAAGACCCTGGGCATTTATGAAAAAAACATTAAGAATCTTTTGACTTATAAGAAGGAAGGAGTTCGTTTGGAGAGGTCGTAGACGTAACCCATGTATAAATTTGTCGTGTTTGCTTAGAAAGTACAGCTTTGAAGAGTCTAAGTACTTTTTGTGTGTTCATATCCCCTTAAATGATTTTTTTAGTGTTTAGTGGAGTAAGCAAAAAAGCTTTTTCATTTTTTTGGGGGGCTCATTGGCTATAGATGTTTCTTAATTTTGCTGTTTTTGTATAAGCTAATCAACGGTTGAATGATTTTCTATTGCACTGCGTTTCTTCTTCTTCAGTCAGTAAGAATTATGGTAAAACTAAAGTAGTATTTCTTGGCAGATTAATAATTTATTTCATTGATAACTTCCTACTGTGAATCTGGTAAATGTTACTCCATTGTGCAGTTTTGCTTTGCTTGTGTGTATTTAGTTGTTTTTTTTTGCTAAGATTCATTTTATGTAAAGCGTGAAATTTTGCTATGTCATATTGATTCATCTATTTTTTCAAAGGGTAGAGATGTTTTCTTTTCTTAAATTTGCTTAGCCTCAAATTTAAGGACTGATTTGATATGTACTGAATAATGTACATAGAATATTCGTAAGGAAAAAGGTGCAAATTTTCTTTGATGATCAAATACTTCTTCAACTGTTTTTTGATGACTTAATTTGTTTAAACATTAAATGATCTATAAGTATTCTGGATTAATTTCAGTGAGCTTTCATCACATAAGTTTAATTACTTAATAGAAATTCCTCAAAAAATTTCATTTCTCATGTTTTCACTTCTTATTTTTCACATCCATTCCTACCAGAAAATGTATAAGTTCTATGGTTCCTGTGAAGAGGTAGCTACACTTTGATGTGCAAGCCCAGCTCATAGCTCCTAGGCCGTCCGTCTTGAATCTATGGCCGATGTCGATCCGTGTTCAGCTGCGTCTGGAAAACACTGCAGTATGCATTTGATCGGAGTAAAACTTTACGGTTGTTCGATTTTTGTAGTTAAAATATGGATTTTCCTGGGCCAAAATACGCTCATCACTGTGAAGATTGCCGTTGTAATCGAAGGCTCGTATTCTCTCAAAAATACTCGAACTTTCTCTGACATATTTTTCTTTTGATGCACAGTTTATCGTGTATTGAAAGATTGTATTTAAATCAGATTTGTCATTTATGCTCTATATTATTTATTGTGCTTTTATTTATGTGTTTTCTGAGTGAACTTCAATAATAGATTTCTAAGTCTTGTGCATCCTGCCCTTGTGAACCAGAAAACATTTTAATCTATTAAGAAATTGTACAATTGCCGGCACAATGGAACGAGTTTCATTCGAAAGCACATGAGCAATAAATAAGTGGAAAATACCTGAAAAAGTCTCCATAGAAGTTTTTTTTTCGATCAAAGCACATCTCCAGCAGTTGACGGAATAATTTGAGTACTTACCAGTGCTCTAAGCCTTACCATTGCGAGGAATACATGGCTTCTTTAATTCTAAATTTCTCAAATGCTTAGTAACATGATCCAAAATATCAGACATTTGTTATCAGAAAAGCCGCTCCTATTCAACAAGTTATTAAGATCATCATGCAAAAAAAAATTGTCAAAACGGGTTGGTCAATGAAATCTTTTTTCTCGAAGAGTTTGATTAATGAACTCGTAAAGTAGTCTCATTTTGAATTAAATTTAAAATTATTTGCATGATATTCATTGACAAGATCATTCGAGAAAGTTCCCCTTTTGGGGCACACAATAGGCAATACATTTAGTTTAGTTGTGATTGTCTGTCATGTGTTCCTGGGACTGGCGCCTACGTGGGGTATCATCTTTCAAGCCCAATTTGATTCTTTCAGCTCCTTAGCTATTTTTCTATTTTGCAATCTTATCTTTGCATTTTCCGTTTCAATTTGCAGGTATTGTGCGTGGGAGTAATTATGGTTCCTAAATTCACCGTTTTTTCAGCCCATTCTGGATGGTGTCTAACTTGCGCTTCTTTGAGATCTCTTGGACATTTTGAGAGCTAGGGCTAGAATTTTTGGCTCATCGGATTGAGCAGTTATAATAGATCATATGCAATAGTAATATTAATTACGATAATAATCCATAGCATCTTCTCTGCAGGATGATGAATTCAATTTTTACGACCCCTTCCATCTCATTTCTGTCTGGGTGTAATTAATTTCTGACAACCCATCATCATACTTAGTTGCTCATCAAAAGAACAGATCAACCTTGTGGACTTGCTCACCATTGCATCTGATACAGGGGGCGGAAAATGACTGACAACAATCGGGAATTGGGCATGATACGGTGCGGGATTCGGGGAAGTGGGATTCGGAATCGATAGATGAAGAAGAGTTACTTCACCCCTTATTTTATGGCCTATAAAATGAAGTAAAGTTACCATACCGCGTATTTTCGAGGAAGTGTTTCATCAAGATGACTGTTTTGCAACCACATTTATCACCGTCAAGAAATATTTTAACCTTGCTCTTCGTGCGACTCTCCCGAGCAACTACTCGATTTGTGAATGGGTTGAACATTTATGTCAATACAGTAATTTTTACCACATGAAAAATGAACTAAGAAAAAATAAGCGTCTTCCAACTGCAGTGACTACAGAGATTGGGAATTGTGTCATTGTTTGTTGTGTCATTATGAGTGATTAGTTTTGATGAGTGCATAGATGTCACATCGAATTTACTGAAACGTATCTAATACAACTCTTCAACGGAGAGAAAACCCAACCTGACAGCGATTTGATCCGTATAATGAAAGACCCTACCAAATTTCATTCGTAAATAATGATCATCTAGAACTTCTTGAATCACTTGCGCTGCCACGTGCATTATCGAGTAATTACATTTCTGATGTGCGTGCATTCTCCAGGCATTGGCTGCACCAAAAGTCTCCCAACAGAAGCTGGGGATCGCATGCTTCAGATGGGTTGGGAGTCGTGGTGCTCGCATTTCCTATACGCAGATGTCGTGACAGCGCAGTGGCTGGAATATCTCTCGAAGTCATCGAAGTAAGTTCAGCCGTTGAAACAAAAAATATGGTTCATTTCTTCAATAGATATGGGATAACTTAGTAATTAGAATTTTATGAGCAAAATACCAAACCACAACGTAGTTCTTAGAACAAAGCTTAATCATTTCTTTAACTAAAAAAGTTGACAA
Organism: Platorchestia sp. MABIK; assembly: GCA_014220935.1. Lineage (NCBI taxonomy): Eukaryota > Metazoa > Arthropoda > Malacostraca > Amphipoda > Talitridae > Platorchestia > Platorchestia sp. MABIK. Next base: position 3,162 of record JACJUY010012825.1, on the reverse strand, counting down.
ATACAGTGTTTCTATTTAAATTTATCACAAAGCAAAGCCTCAAATGTGCCGTTGTTACAACGTGAGCGTGGAACCATTATCGGTTAACAAGTTAAATGCGTTTTGGGCTGTTGCTACGGTCGGTTTGGTTAGATTGGAAGTAAAATAATTAAATACCCGTCTTCACTGTTTGATAACATTTTATCTTATGTGAGAATGGAGAACAATATAATTGCAGGATAACATTTAAGCGTGCACTCCATAGTCTAATTTAGAGGTAGGGTAGAAAAATTGTGCTCATTTATAATTTGATTCATTCACGAACGATTAAAATCATACCAGCAGTATCATTTTCTGGAATGAAGAAATACATGTTCGTTAGGATTACTCAAGTACACTGGTGTTGTTCACGCGGGCAATTTAGCTGTGCTACGCAGATGGAGTTTTCGTTTTCCCGCTTTCTTATCGGGTTACTATCAGTTCCGCCCTTTCCCTGGAACTTGAACAAAAATGGACGAGATTATTTTATTTTCCCCCTCTATAGAATAAGAAAACAATTAACACCGCAATAAAATGTTGCTGCATCGAACTTTATACAGGGGGCGCATAGGTAACGCACCCTTATTTATCACCGCAATATACACTGGGTATCTGTAGACAGGAGACGACATGTAGATAAACTTTAAGAGTTCCTCTATCGCTTGCAATTAATCTTATCGTTAAACCTTTCATAGTTTATTAATAATTAATTTTTTAAATGGGTGCGTTACTTATGCGCCACCCTGTATTAAAAACGCAATTATTATACACCGTATGGATCGAAAAAATGTAAACACACCTTTTGTTAATAACTTTGGATTAAAAATTTTCACTTTCATTTGTTGCATTACGCACAGAGATATGTATCATGAATACAGAGCATCAGGTTTTAATCCAAAAAGGTTCATATCGTCTGAAAATTTGAAATAAATTTGAAAAGATTTCCTTAGAGAAGCTCTTGCACTAAAAAGACTGTCATGGGAACTGTTAATAAATTTCGAACACATGACACTAGTTTAAATAGGAACAAGGAAAATTAAGGACGATTGCAAAGTGTTAGAACCACCGAAAACATTGAACGTGTTCGTCAAGTAATTACTGAAAATCCAGCGGTATCGAAAAGAAGAAATGTTACAGAATTTGCATCATTCTCTTTCAAAAAATTGTTCGTTATAATTTGTTATATGACTTAAATCATTTTCATTCACTGTAAAGTTATTAAAATTCATAGCTGGGTTCACTCTCTATGGTCCATAAGGTATCAGTGGCTTACTTTTCTTGAAGGAGTTTGAGGGAGAACAAAATTGCCACGCATAAATTTTATTCATTTGTAAAACATTTGCAATAGGTTTCCAATAAATTCATTGCACACACCCAACAATAAAAAAAGGACTAACATGTATATAAGAATATAGACTAAAACTAGGATGGCGACTATTCTCTTTAGACTTGTGACATCGGTTTGCAGAGAAGTCTTTCACTCTTCTCTGGTAATTTTTTGTACTCCGTTACAGTAATCACATGCTAATGTACCGGTGTGGTAACCGAGGCTAAGTATAAGTAGGAAAGGTAACGGTTCGAATAGCAAAAAAACAGGTCAGTTCTCGAACCTCAGGAGTAGGTTTATCGAAATAGCTGCGCCCACAACACTTTGGCGATACCGGTGACCAGGGTGGGATTTTCATTATGCTGGTGACTGACCTGCAGTCACTAATTCAATTTTATAAACACTTTAATTAATGCTAAAGGAAGCCATAATCTAGTTATGCATGCTTTTTTCATAATTGCTCATCACAGTTGACTTTGAATTTGGAATGAATATTGTACTTCGGCTTAAGCAATTGCGATGAAAGTGTTGAGATTGACATAAATTTAAGTTCGAAAACCACAGACATTATTTTGAAACGTCGTATTTCTGTGTATTGGAGACAACAGATAGATATTTGTATAACGTGCATTTATGATAACCTGAATAATTAATTAGTTAACAACCTCATAATAGTCACCAGAGCGGTCCAAATGTGTTCCGAAGTTGTTTCAAAACTTTTCCACCTTCAAAAGTTAACCAGTGAACCAAACAGCTAACAACAACATTCACTCAAAATCATTCGAAAATTTAAACGAAAAAAGTACTTCCATACTCATAGGTAGAATTCCTCTATGATAAACGCCAGTACATGTACTCCTGTAAATCAACTCATAAAAACAATTAGGAGACAAGACCATGGATGCACGGAAGTCTTATGTCCTCCTCGACATTTCTATGAGGGGAATGTATTGCTAAATTTCTCCAAGTCAGTTCAACACAGTATATGATAGCAACGATTCTTGTGAAGTCATGCTTGTAGAAAGCCAAGGACGAGTTCTTAAATTTGAAAATTCCTTATAAAGACCTCACCCCATTGGAAACTGACACTCGTAAAATTTTCTGTTGGACCGTGAAGAAGATTTAAATTAATGTTCATAGCGAAATTAGACGAATAGAGAGAAAAGGAATATTATATTTGCATCTGATAACGTTTCACTTCTTTTCACGCCGTTGAAGAAATGAAGTAGAGAAGATAAAATTATTTTAACCTCTTTACATAGCCACTCAGCCGCACGTATCGTTGATGAGTGAAGAATTAAGCAGCAGAAATCTAAGGTGAAATGACAGGCATTGGGTCGGCGATAAAAACTATTAAAAAACAATGGACGTCCGCCAAGTTGTAGAACCCTGCAACAGCTAGAGCTTCATGTTGCTATGGTATTGTCTGAATAGAATATCTAATATATGTTTTGATGAAGGGTAAAAACCTATGAATGAAGATTTTTCGTTCCTGCTACGCAATGGAGTGGTCCTTTAAATCAGCTTTGATTTTTTTCTCTTAAGCCATTTTCTGTTCCCAGTTAACAATAAAATGGGTCTTTGAAGTAATTATGAACTTTAGCTTTGTTTCTTTATTTAAATTATGTATAACTCCCTTAAACTCTGCGGTTTCTTTGAATAACAGATTCAGCAATGTTGTTTCCTATTTTGACATTCTACAGCCTCCGAAATCATTCCTGAAAACTCTATTATCCTTTCTTTGTTGGCGAATGAATTTCGCTAAGTTTCTTTCATTTAACTTATATGAAATATCATCTGCATAAACACAACATTAC
>JACJUY010012821.1:0-21280 GCA_014220935.1 Platorchestia sp. MABIK | reverse complement strand
GAGTAGAAATCTAGTCGAAATTTAGTAGATATTTAGTAGAAAAACGCACCTCATGCACATCATGAGAGGGCACCTTCATTCTCTAAAGCAATAAACCTTCTTTGAAATCAAGCACTGCATTTTTTAAAACATCCTTTCCTAGGATTACATCAAAGTTCAATTGACCGTCTTTTATGATCAACACAATAGCAATCAATTGTTTATAATTAGGCAAGGTTATGGAAAGGTCAACTTCTCCTGTAACTTGACTTTTGGAATTTATTCCTCTGATGCTCAAATTAATAGGTTTCAATTTCTCGTTCAGGCACTTGATGTTACGCTAACTAATTAGATACTTGATTATGAGCTTAAAAACGAGGAAAATTCCAAGGAACTTATTCAAATTTAATTGGAAACCGGTTTGCAGTCCATCTCCATCATCAGTTCAAAAATAGAATTCATTATGTCTGCAGTATTCTCGTCCGTCTTTCATAAAAGTGACATATCCCTCTTGAAATCAATGGCCGCAAACGAGCAGTTAATAATTTGCAAACCTGACAAAGGGAATGGAGTTGTGTTGATTGATCGTCAAAAATACCAGGAAAGCATGCTAAATTTAATATCCGACACCTCCAAATTTGTTTCGATTACTGCACCAATGAATAAAATAATACTGAGGGCTGAAGACAAGATTAATAACTTTTTACGGGGCTTAAAAGGGCTAACTTACGCGCCATTAGAAAATTTATCTAATTTGCATGTGTCATGTTCTTTTCCGGCAGTACTGTACGGTCTACCAAAAATTCATAAACCTGATTTTTTATCAAAATTTCAATTTAGGCCGATTGTAGCAGCTTATAATAGTCCGAGCTATAAATTAAGTTAACTCCTCGTACCAGTCCTCAATCATCTAACTTCAAACGAGTATACAGTCGACAATGCCTTCAAATTTAGAGAAAATATTAGAAGTATTCCAAATGTAAAAAATTTAATCATGGCTTCATTCGATGTTGAATCTCTTTACATCAACATTCCTCTTGAAGAAACTATTAACATTTGTCTAAATCATTTATTTTCAGAAGGTAGCTCAAATTTCATGGGTTAAACTCGCAAAATGTTCAGTACACTACTGGAATTGTCTGTAATGCAGTCTTTCCTTATTTTCGCAGGTAAACTTTATAAACAAATAGATGGTCTAGCAATGAGGCATTCGTTGGCACCGTCTCTTGCCAACATTTTTATGTGTTTCCACGAAACAAAGTGGTTAGATGAATGTCCTACTGAGTTTAAACCGGTTTTCTACAATCGATACGTAGACGATACTTTTGTTCTATTCAGCCATTCTTCGTATGTTGAGCAGTTCTTAAACTATGTCAATCATAAGCATCAATCGATTAAGTTTACCGTAGAAGTTGAGAAGAATAACTCCCTGGCCTTCCTTGTCTGTCTAGTCACGAGAGACGGAGATCACTTTCAGACGTCAGTATACCGTAAACCAACTTTTACATGATTAAGCTCCAGTTTATTTAGTTTTTGTTCAATGCGTTTCAAAATTAATTGTGTTCATACTTTAATCAATACGGGTTACAAAATATGTTCAACCTTCATAGACGTTCATTGTGAATTTGAATTTTTACGCACAAATTTTACAACTAACGGTTTTCCTTTGGGTGTCATAAATTCGCAAATTAAGATATTTCTGTCTAAGCAATAAGCTTCGCAAACTATTAGAGAAAACAAAGACAATCTATATTGCTCGTTCCCGTATCTTGGAGCGCCCTCTGCGAAATTGTCACTAGAGGTAAAATTATTGTGTGAAAAATACTTTCAAAACCTTCAGTTATACGTGGCTCTAGTTAATTATTTTAAGGTGGCTTCGTTTTTCCGGTACAAGGACACGCATCTGTTTTAACGACTGTCTACAACATTTTTGTTTCTTCTTTTACTGCAGACATGATGAATTGTATTTTTGAACTGATGATGAAGCTGGACTCCGAAACGTTTTCCAATTTAAAATGATAAAGTTCCTTGGAATTTTCCTCGTTTATACGTTTCTAATCAAGTTGCGATTTATGCGAACTACTGACCCGTTCAGACTAATTAGACACTTATCTCTACCACTGTCAATTAGAACACTTAAAAACGTATCGTTGTTCTTCATTATGGTTGTGGGCTTTTTTGATTTCCTCAAAGAGATCAACCCCTCTCCTTCCTGTCTCAGCCGACCTGCTGTCATTATCGTTGCTGCTAAACAAACCTCTGTTGGTTGTTCTGATGTTCCTCCTTCAGTCAGTTCTTGTTCTTTCAAAAAAGCAAATTTGTTCTTGCACTGATACAAAGGGTCTACCAACTCTGTCGATTTAGCTACTGCATCTGGCTTCGCAAATACCACATCAGGATTTACGAATGTTATGGACCGACCCTCGGGAATTATTTTCAAATACTCCCTCTCAGCACCAGCCATCTCGGTCTCGTCCGAATTTACGGTAAAAAATTATTTGTGTTGCTCTCAGGGGCTTCAGCATAGTGCGCCTCGCGCTTGCAACGGTCATTACCGTTCCTGTTTAAATTTACCCGAAATTCTCGATCAAAGTGCCCCAACTGTTTGCATGTATAGCAGGTTTCACTTGACTAACTTGGTTTGCTCAGACCGCCTTGTTTGTTGCATGTAGTATTTACGTGTCTTGAACTATGACGTAGTGAACAGTAGGGAATTTATCTCGTCTTGGTTCCAAAATTATTCGGAGGTTGTCTCAAGTTCTACACTGGAGCCTCGTTGCACTCAAGAGATCCTAAAACTCTGTCGCCTACATAAGCACTGGGTCTCGAGTACTTCGAAGTCCTAAACCAGGGTCTGGAAAACGGTCTGCGCCTCGGAAAACGACGATTACTGTGCTGGAACGTGTAGAAGACATCATCATCAAGTATTTCCTGCACGTCACCATCCGTCTCGTTAGGCACGTCAACTAGAAAGGTCTCTCTAGCCGAGTACGGTGCGCCAGTCTTTGAATGCGCAACAATTGTTTTACTCTCTGGATGATTTCGTACTGCGGAAACAATCCGGGCTAGTAACTCTTCAGAGGTTTGGAACGGTCGCGAAAAAACCTTTTTCGCGAAATTTTCGTCAAGCAAAGGAGCTAATATCGTCGCTGCTAAACTAAAAACGATTAAATCCCCGGCAAACTTTGTTAGCTCGTTTGCATTCGGACTCGCGACAACAAAGGGATGTCTCTGAAACGCAACTTCCGAAATAGTCATGAGTTGTTCGGTCAACTTCCTGATCTTAGCCAAAGCTGTGACCAGTTGGGTTGCCAAACTCTCATTCCGGATAAAACGCAACTGATTTAAGGCACACGCTAGTGTATGAATCGATTTCTCCCCCTTTGATATATACACGTCGTCCGGGATGCACACAACCTCATCAAACGAATAGTTCAGATCCTGATTTACCAATTTAGTTACTACAGAGTTAAAATCTCCGATTTGCTTGTGCGCCGGATCGCACAGGTATCTCCTTCCTAGCCTCATCTGAATTTATATCGGGAAGCAATGTCATGTACGCTTTAAGATTGGCCACGTGAGTTTTGAATGTTTTCGTCTCACACAATTCTGGATCTTCCATTCGCTTACGACCCCTGAACAACGGTGGTTCCGCACTGGAGAAAATGGTGCTGCCTCTAGGCAGTGCTGTCGCTACGGAATTACTAGCGGTCGTCATTTTTGTTACACTAGGTGTACTGAACGTTACAGTTTGAGTTGTTAAGACGCTAGGACCAGCTGCCGTCGGCTCTGTCATATTCGTCGTACGATCACTTTGAGCTCTAAATCTCAGCACCGAAACTCGGCCCCGATTAGTGTTTATCGTCGTCGTACGAATCCGTTGGTTGTCACTACCTGACTCAGAATCCGGAGATTCTGATGCGGAGATAATGAAGGAAAATGGGGGGAAAATAAGGTATTTCCAAAAGCTATCTCCTCCGAAAGTCATTATCGTAGAGCAATGATTTTGTCAGCAAAATCCGCTGTGATCCACTTCCCCCCAGTATAAAATAGGGTGCGACGCTCTCAGCGCCACATTTTGTCAGACTCTCCAGCATCAAGTTTCATTATACGCCGCCGCTCACCAGTGTATCAATATCTTCAGGTACGCACTTGGGTATTGGTGCACGCATATTGGTGACCAGTAAGCGGATATCTCAATCAGAATTCTGAATCACTACCGGACTCAGAATCCAACATGGATTGAGACAATAATTACTTTGCCGCTCAATATTAACACTCCTAAAAAATAATAACACGTGAGAAAATCAAAGACAAAAATACACGTCTTAAAGTCAAACACCAAATTCCTTCCAATACTTTTCTTTACGTTACTCAGAGAAAAACGCAGCACAATACTCTAAATCTATGAACAAATCAAATCAATCTCTAAACTCGCACAAAAAATCAATCTTTACTGAGCTTAAAAGTCCGGGAATGACTGGGAGCATTGCTACCAAGCGTCTGACCTTGCTCTATTCACTTGAAAAAATACTGCGGCAAAATATTACTAAAACAAAAAAGCTGAACGCGGAGAGTCTCTTATCTAACTTGTGTCTGAGACGCAGTGTCTTTGCCTCTCAGCTGACGTTGCCCACGGTCACTTTGTGTTGCTCTTGACTAGGCTGACACAAATTGCCTCCGTTTGCAACACTTGACTATTCGCAGACTCACTATTCACACTGACTGTTCGAAGACTGACTGTTCACGTTAGCACCGTTCACTGTTCACGTAGACTGTTCACTCTGGCACCGTTCACTGTTCAATATTCACTGTTCACTAACGGTTGAACAGAACGCATACGTCTATTTTAAAACCGTCGTCCTCCTCCCTCCCTGAGATCCTCGCTTGATAGGTCACGCCCTCCGGGAATGTGTGTGGGAAAAATCTCCCACATGCTCGCGAGGTGCACTTGTCAGTTGACACCGTGGCGTGAAGTTGGGCGAGTCGCATTGCTTCTTTCCGTTGTTTTCGGTCGTATTGCAGTCAATGGGAAGTAATGTCGGTGGAGTTTTTAAGTTTTTATTTAGTATTTTAGGTGAGAGGTTGTCTGTTTCTGCATTGGAGTTGTGTCCTGCCGGTGTCAACCTTCTAATTTATCGTCACAATACCTAAGTATCCTACATTTATTGCTGCTTCTGTGTTTCGACTATATTTAGGTTTGCGTGCCTGTGTCTGTTATTATATTCTTTGTTTATTTTTGAGTTTATTGAATCAGTCGAAGGTGTTCAGGGTTTTAAACATTAAACATTGAATAATAAACTTCAAACATTCAATTTGAATTGAATTAAAACCGGCGATTTGCCGTACTCTATCAGAGATTGAGCATTGCTCATATCTCAGTGAACTTTAAATACTAAAAATTCAGCTACTAATACTTGGATACGATATTGCTCATCCTAGAGCTGATTTCAAATTTACTTCTTCTGGACCTATGACTTTCAGTGAAATAAAATCCTTAAACTATCCTATCTTTTCTTACCTGAACACCTACCTTCGCCTGTTTCCCTCTAAATTTCTCAACATTCTTCTAAAAGTGGTATATTACCCACCAAGTGTGGCAATAAACTTGGGTGAGTGGTTGCAGGTTTAGTTTTTCCTACTAATTTTGACTTACTTGAATTTGTTTGATCTCGTTTGCTCTAATTGGTTGTAAATTTTGTTGATATGTTCATTAAATTAGTTTTGTTTGCCTTCAGTATAATCGCTACGTTCCGTGCCTTTGACACTGGGGGCACTCCACTGGCAGTTTTCTTTCTTAAGTCCAGCGTCTCGTCTTCCTCACCTCTAACGTGCAACTTCGTCCAGGCCTTGCGGGTGCGTTTAGGTGTGCTGTCTAAATTGATATCTTGAAAGTTTTGATTTCCGAAAGTAGGAATTTTGTCGCTGGTTGTCGTCAGTTTAAACTTACCTTGGTTTTCCTTTACGCCAGGTCGGCATGTTGGCCTCTTACCCGTGCTTCACGCTCTGTCAGCAACGTTTTTTGAGCATACCTACTCTGCCCTGCTGAGACACCGTTCGGTTTCTTATTCTGTGCCTTGACGTTGCGAAGCATCGTTCCTAATCTTCCTTTGAGCAACCTTCGCACACTATTGTAACTTAGAACTTAGAACTTTGAAACTTAAAACTCGAAACTATCAACTGACACGGATGTGTTCGCTTTTGAAAGCCTAAAGGTACAAACTATCTTGTACGGCTCTATAATAAATTAGTAAAACTTAATTGACTTTTTGTTCCTTGTAAATTGAAAATGAAAATGATAATGAAGTTGTGTGGAATTTCCCACATGTTAGCTTGAAAGTGGAAGGGTTTCTTCGAAGTTGATCGTACGAAATTCGGTAGACGACGATGCGTAGGACGTTGCAATAAACTTCCCTTATTTCCTTGCCTGTAATCTTTCCTTTCTCCGTTGTCATAATATTCGGAAAAGTCGAAATTTCTTCTTCACTAGATTCTTCGGATGCTTCCGAACTTTAGAACTTCTTAGCTGCTAACGAATTACGATATCTCTGCAGACTGATACCTCACTTTATTGTCTTCTTCACAAAACTTATGCCGCAAACTTCTCTTCTTGATTATCTTCTTATCATTATCCGTAGACTTTGATATCCGCTTACTGGTCACCAATATGCGTGCACCAATACCCAAGTGGGTACCGAAGGATATTGATACACTGGAGAGCGGCGGCGTTCAATGATACTTGATCCTGGAGAGTCTGACAAAATTCGGTGCTGAGAGCGTCGCATCCTATTTTATACTGGAGAGAAGTGGGTCACAGCGGATTTGGCTGACAAAATCATTGCTCTACGATAATGACTTTTGGAGGAGATAGCTTTTGGAAATACCTTATTTTTCCCCCATTTTCCTTCATTATCTCCTAATTATTTCGAAAATGGGAAAAGTCTGGATACACGCCCCATGTCTATTTTAAAAATACATCCGCATGCCAAAATTCATAGATCGAGATCCCATATAAGAAACGTGACAGCCCTTTTCTTGATTGTGGGTGGACGTTCCCTCTAATAATTACAGACCTGTTTTTGTACTACCAATTATTAAAAAATTTTTTTTTCAAAAATAGTGATATAAAGTGAATTCTTATTTCGGACAAATCTTTTATCTATGATGAAAAATATGGTTTTGTTTGGAAAAATCAACAAAACAGGCCATATTCAATCATTTAAAATTCTTCTATTCGAATATAAATGATGGAAAACCTGTTTTCTCCGTGTTTCTTGACTATTGAAAAGCATTCGATTGCGTGGACAGTAACATTTTCCAATCAAAACTACACTGTTATGGCATGAAAGGAATTGCGCATGATTAATTCGAATCATACCCAACAAATTGGAAGCAACACGTTGGCATGACGATGTATAATTGGAACTGCTGACCATTGGCCATGGTGTACCGCAAGACTCGGTCCTTGGACCTCTTCTCCTTTTGATCTATATCAACGATATTGTTAAATCTACTGTATTCTTCAAATTCATACTTTTTGCCGACGACAGCACGCTCTCTGCAGCTCTCCCAAATGAAAATCCAATTTTAATTGCAGAGAGTATAAATAATGAGTTGCAAAATGTTTCAATGTGGCTTTTAAAGACAATGAAATATGCCTGAAAATCGATATGACAAAATACATAATATTCTCATACAAGAGAAATTTGTCTCTTCTACCTATTAAAATTGGTGATGGTGAAATTGAAGAAACCAACTCCTGTAAATTTCTGGGCATTATATTAGATAAACACCTGACATTCAAAGAGCATATTGCATACATCAGTACTAAATTTTCCAAATCCGTTGGAATCCTACACAAAGTAAAAAAAATTCTGCCTGATGAAGCCCTGAAAATACTTCATCGAACGATCATTTCACCATATCTGCAATACGGAATAGAAGCCTGGCACAGAAATGATAAAAATAAAGCCAATCTGCTTTTTGGATTGGAAAAAAGAGCCATTCGCGTGGTAATGAAATCAGAATTTAATGCTCACACAAATGATTCATTCTAAAGCTTAAAAATACTCAAGCTCTTTGATCTCTACAATCTCGCCTTATGTAATTTCATGTATAAAACACTAAATGATGATGGTGACAGAGAACTCAAACAATTATTCACTACTCAAACTGTTCATCATGATCATTTAACACGAAACAGATGTAACTGCATACTTCCTCATTATTCAAAATTTCGGTCATAACGCAGTATCCTCTTAACGGGAACTAAGAATTGGAATGCAATCCCTGCTGAGATCGGTGAAAAAAGCTCTTACAAAGCTTTCAAAACAAATCTTGAATCGCTCTTCTTATCGAAATATTAATCTTATAAGTTAGTTTAAATCAATTAATTTTTTCTTTTGGTTCGCCTTATCTTGATAAGGTAATCTATCATGATAATAATATAGATCTTATGCTCCTAATCATTTATATTGAATATACTGTTCCCATCTAGCTCATATTAACCATTTCGTGCTTTGTTAAAAAATCAAGCATCAAAACATGACCAGTCTTGTATGCTCCTAGGTTAAGTAAATTAGGCTAAACATAACTGTACACTTTAAAAATAGCTGGATGATAGGATGTCCTAGAAGTTGCTGAACTTATTCGGGCCCACAAGTAGCTATACTCAAATTTGTTCATTGTACTTGACTTAGGGTACAATCTAATTCTGTCTCACTTGTAGTAAATAAATTGTTTATGTTGTTTAAATGTTTTAAAGTCTCTATGTAACCTAATTTGTCTATCTCCATTGGTAGCCAAGTGGAGCCAGTAAATTTGAACTTGAGAGCCAAATCAATTTATGTTTTCTGGAAGGCCTGGTGCTATTCAAGTCTAAAAAGCTAGGCGAAAATCGCAACACGTAAAGTAATTTTTATTAAAAATGATCAAATAAAACAACGTTTCGGACAAACTGTCCATCTTCAGCAAAAAAAACTCTGTAAAACGAAACCAAAAGAGAAAGAATTAATACACTAAAGAAGTATCTATAAAAATCAAAACTGTGAAAAAACATGAACAACGGTAAAAAATATAAGGGGAAAAGCTGAGTAGCTGAATTAGGTATTGGCAACATGAAGTGGGGAAGCACTTTGGGTGTCATTTAGTATAGGTTTCTTTTTGTAAATAAGCAAAGATTCGAGAAGGCGCAGATCCGTTCCGTAAGAGGTACCGGCCAAGATTTTAAAATCATTTAGGGAGACCGGAACATTGCACTCTTCTGCATGAGATCTAACAGAGGACAGTGGGGGGACCCAAGAGGAAGACCAGTTCTGCAACTACGCCCAGCATGCTCGGAAACTCTAGTCATCAGGATACGGCAGGGAGAACCAACGTACAGCGATTCACAACGTGAACAACTGTATTGATACACCAGAGACGGGCACAGTGAGGGTGGCAGCTTGTCTTTGAAACGAAATAGAGAACCAATAGTAAAATTATTCACGAGGACCATTTGAACTTTGAGCTGCGGGAAAAACTTGTTAATAAAAGATTTAACATCCTCGCTTAGTTTCAATGACTGATCTCCAAAATTCAATTTCACAGAGAAAGCTTGTTGTGCACAAGATTGAAAAGATTGAGAGTTTTCATGAATCTTTGACAAAAATTTACTAATTTGCCTGTCAACAAGTCAACAACAGAAAATGAAAATCCATTTTTTGTAAAATATCCTCTTAAAAAATCGAACTCTTTGTGTAAGTATTGAAAGTTAGAACACATATTATACGCTCTATGGACGAGAGTACGAATGCTGCAAACCTTAAAATTGTTTGAAAAAAAAACTAAAAAAGCTAGTCCCGAGCCCAGAAAATGTTTTCTTTCGGAAAACAAAGCACTGAAAAGTATTGTCAACTCTCTCTACACAAGCATCAAGAAATGGCAACCTCTCATTGTCTTCGTCTTCCCTAGAAAATGTATTATTGCTATGACGAAAGTTTGAATATTGGAGGAAGAGGTCAGCATGAGCCTAATCTCTGAACAAAACAAAGATGTCATCAACATACCGCTTGTAAAATACAGGCCTAAAAACAGGAGGACATTCTTTTAACCAGTTTTTTCATGGTGGCACAGAAATATATTCGCAAACGTTGGGCCTAAAGGTAAACCCATGCCCAACCCATCAACTTGCATATAATATTTACCATTGAAAATGAAAAAAGAATCACAGACTGACAATTTTAGCAACTTTTCAACAATACTGTGAGAGAGCCCCATGAAAGTTTGACAATTTGCGAATAATTTAGATAAGCAAATTTCAATCGTTTCCAGCAAAGGTACATTAGTAAACAAATTTTCCCCATCAAAAGACGCCATGAACAGCCGTACAAAGTTCTAAGTTCAAAGCTTCTCGGCTCGGGACTAGCTTTTTTAGTATTCGTTCAAACAATTTTAAGGTTTGCGGCATTGGTACTCTCGTCCATAGAGCGTATAATGTGTGTTCTAACTTTCAATACTCACACAAAGAGTTCAATTTTTTGCGAGGATATTTTACAAAAAACGGATTTCCATCTTCTGTTGTTGACAGGCATATTAATAAATTTTTGTCAAAGATTTATGATAACTCTCAATCTGTTCAAACTTGTGCACAACAAGCTTTCTATGTGAAATTGCCGTATTTTGGAGATCAGTCATTGAAACAAAGCGAGGATGTTAAATCTCTTATTAACAAATTTTTCAAGCAGCTCAAAGTTTAAATGGTCCTCGTGAATAATTTTACTACACTGTAAAAAATTCCCGTGATTTTTACTTTTAAACGCTGAATAAATCACAGTATTTTACTGTCGGGCATATTGCGCAGTAAAACACCGGGTCTGAATCCAATTACGGTAAAACACCGTTATAGGCAACAACGAGTAGATTTCATATCAACGGATTTCATTAAAGAAATTTTCTTCGGTTTGAGCTAAAATGACTTGAACAAATTTTGATCAGTTACCATGAACTCCATTAGGTATGTTTTGTTCATACAATAAAAAACATGTAAGAAATAACTGAATAATCATCATCTAGGAACATTCTTTCTCATAATGAAAACACGAGAATGATCAGTAGTTATTGATTGATTGATTACATTAACCGTGTTTTTCTCCTACATCAACTTTAAATGTGGTAATTCAGGCTCTAAAACGTTAAAGATTGAAATATCCGTTCGAAAAAATTGGTCTTAAGGTGTTTTTTCCATCATTGCACTGTTCGTTCTTTATTCATACAGCTCTAATTAAAATCACGAGATGAAAAATAAAAAAGTTTGTAAACAAATGTTTTCTAGCAAGGAATGTATTGGTAAATTAATCGATGAGAAGTTTACCACGTGTGAAGAGTATTGGAACCCATTTCCCAAAGCAAGCGTGGTTGCGCGGCAAGTTGAACAGCAGGTGGAATTGTGCGCGAGAGAAATCTTTGTTGAAATCGTATTTTTATTGCATTCTAGTAATATGGTTTCGTTCTCATCGTCGGCATTTAATAATTTAAAAATTCTTCGTTCTCTTGTATTAGTAGTCAGCATATAGACTTTATGAGTTGGGGTTTTAATTCATTTAACGTTTTCCGCTGATCATCGTAAGCTACAGGCTGTGTTCATGTTAATCTACTCACCCAAATAGTATAACTACAGGTCTTGAGTCCTGTGAGAATTTTGATGAGCTATATTTTTGTCCCTAAATTCTACCTATGTAGCTTTTGCGTTTCAAATTTGACGAATTTAGTTGTAAATAGATCTGTGGTAGTTGATACTAACTAAGCCTTTTCTGATCATGCTGCTTTTCTTAGTTCAAAAGCTGTAGATTGTCAACTCAAATCAGAAAATAGGAGTAGATTCACCGGTAATGACATTTATTGGAAACATATATACCAAACAGATAGGCTAAATTGTGAGTTGATTAGAGTATTCTCAAATGCTCTAAAATATATCCCAAAATACAGTATAAATATCTGTTGAAAGGTTAGTCAGAAGCACAATTATAATTGACCATTCTGTGGAAAAGTATCAAAATTATTTGCATGGTATGCAAGCCATTTTGCATATCAGGAAAACTTGTGCAATGTTGCATTTTCTTATTCTTGTGACAAATTAATGTCCCATGAAATTTAAATCTTTTACTGGATTCCAAGTGCATGTTTCAGGAGGACATGGAAAAAATTTGGCTAATGGTATCCAAAGGGGAACATCAGAGATCTCCAGATACATTTATATAGTGCAAGTTACAACATAGCAATCAAATTTGTTCTCATTTTAATGGTTTGCTTTGACACCTCAGTGACCATTTAAGAGATGGTAAAATAATTAGTTGCCCTGTGAAACAATGTGATGAATTTTTCTCAAAAATTTCTAGTTATGAAAGTCATCATTGAAGAGCCCACAATGGATATTCTCATGATCAGGTTGCTTTAAAATATTTAATATCATTTGGTGTAAATGAATGCAGGGTTAATATTCATTCAGTAGCTCTCTCAGCTGGTGAAATTAGCTTTGATGTCTCTGGTACTAGAGATAAAACTGATACTAGTGAGACATGAAAAAATAGCAAATAGTGATGAAAATGTAATTTGATATTATAAAGAAGCATTTTATTTAGGAAACCTTGCTTTGTTTTATCTCAAATTATAGGTAAAATTATTTCTTCCATTATATTGTTGTAAGAATTTTTTGAAATCCACCAACAAAAACACACATTTCTGTAACCAAATGTAATCAACGCGTTTAAAAGTAAAGTTTACATTCCTGATAATAAGTATAACAAAACTGAATAACTTTTTACAATTGCAGATCTGTTTACATTTACACAGACAATTTTAGCCCTAATTTCATGTGTAAAACAACATTTAAAAAATCTTTAATTGTTCAACCATTTTAAATCAAATTAGAAAATAATGCTCAGTGTAAAAAATTTACTTTTCAGTTTATTCCTGTGTGTAGAAGCCTAGTGTATGAATCAAAATCTTTTCAAAATGTATCTGCTTATATTAGGGTAGTTGGTAACTTGGCTAAGGAAAATGACGTTCCAGAGGTCAAATCCTTCATTTAGGCATGATAATAATTCTCCTGAACTTGTTCTCCACCAAGATGCTTTCAAGGTTTGCAATATGCTTTACTCAAGTCTAAGGTCTAATGCTGATCATACCATTCTGGTTTAGCAATAAACAGGAAAAGATTTCAGCTATTTTGGGTAGGAGGCTATTTTGAATATTGGGTGAACGACCTGCAGGATTTCAAGAAAAATAGGACTAAATTCAGCAGAAACAGGATCAGAGGTACTATTCACTGTATTACTGGAGACAACTTTGGCCCTCATTATGTGTTGGAGGATTCACACAAATATTTTGTAGGCATTCCTTTACTCAGGATAAGATATTGAGCAGAATCCATTGACTATTTGATCCCGTAAAACAGTTGAAAGTTACAAATTAGATCTTGTTGGGGCTTACAAAAAGAGTGAACTATGTCAGAGGTGTTCAATTAATTTCTGTATTTAATGTTCTGTCATGTTATCATGTTAGTCAGCCTGGGTTACCTCCATGTCTGGGTCATGACCCATTTGAGGATATTGTGAATTATGACCGCTCTTTTCATTTAAGATTTAGTCTGACTAAACAAATGGCTTTCTTATGAGGAATTGATTAAATTAATGGTAAGTTTTCAATACTTTGGAGGAAATATTTGTAAACCCAGTGAAGTAAGCGCATCTGGAAAGAAGTTAGGAAGGCATGCTGCTAAAATCTGGCGCTTACTAAGATAGATGGCATTCATACTATGCACCAAAGTTATAAATTCACAAGACTCTACTTGGTGCTGCTTTCTACTGTTTTGGGATATTGTTGAGTTAATATGTGCTCCAAAGAAAAACTAAGTGATGTTGCTTACTTGAATGTTTTAATTATAACCTCTCTTGGCTTACAAAAGACATTCCCTTTGAATGGTATAAATCCCAAGCACCATTGCCTGAGGTATTATCCAAAGAGTATTTTGGATTTTGGGTCAATTATCTGTCTGGACCATGATTTTTAAGCATTGCCACTTGTACTTAAAAAAATGTGTTTGCTATAGCCATAATTTTGAGATGAAAGGAGCTGGGTAGTGTTTTTCTGACCCTATTAACATTGGATCATGTGATCAATTTTTTTGTGAATGAAATTTCAATTGAGTTTCAAGCCGCATTTGCTGCCTTCAAGCTCTCTAGTGAAAAATGTGAATTTGTGATGAAGTGACCATCAGAAGATTCCAATGCAAGAAAGAATACATTAGTATTGACCAAAGCAGATAGTGATATGAAAACTGTCTTCAAATTTGGGGAGATTCTTTTTATACGTAAATCTGGTGAGAATTCAGAAAGTCTCTTCATTTCTGTTGTGGGAAAGCATCTGTTATTTTTTTATTTCAGCCTCTGTGTCCATCAAATTTTCATTTCCTTGGGCAGTTAAAGAAATTAAATGATAGTATGAGTTATAAAAATCTTAGCAATTATTACCCTCTTCAAGGTAATAATCAATATAAATACTTTCGGCTGATTCAAATTTGCATGCTAAGAAGCTTCTGGAGGAGTGCTTCGGGTGAGTAAATTTAGTTGTGTAAGAGGCACAACTTTGTATCAATGATTATTTTTGGGTTTATTGTTGAGTAATAAATCGCCTGTCATTAGAAATTCTTCCTATAAAAAGCAATGCTAAGGCTACAAAAAAAAAGACTTTAGGAATGCTGATGTTTTCCAACTACTTTTTAAATTTTTTTACCATTGAAAATATGAAAAAATTAATGTGAGTCTGTTTTTCTTCTTCAATCCTTCAACAAACAAATTCATTAGAAATAAAGTAGCATGTGTGTAGTCTAGCCAATTACTGAGTGCTTAGTAATTTTTTGTGAGCATTTACTATCCTGATTTTTTTAAGACTTTTGCTATCTAGAAACCTTTACACATCGCTCCTCTTAGAATCAATGTGAAAATGAGCAAAGCATGAATGAATTTGAAAATAGAATATGTAGAAGTGTCTTAGCAATTGTATCTTTCGTTTTTTGTGAGTTTAATTCAACCTTTTTTTTGGAAGCTATTAGGATAGATAAAGGTCAGTCACATGACAAAAGCTTGATATTTAAATTGTGAATTCATTTTCGTCTTGACTTGTGGGCTAACTGTGAATGAAAAATATGCTACTACCTTGCTTACTTTACTATCCGAAATTGCACAATTTCGCGGGTAGCGCACTCTCAGTATGAATAAAATCACAAACGCATTGAATAAAAACATTTACTCTTGGCATTCAGACCAGCTGGTTTCGACTAAAACAATGTCATTATCAATGAATACCATCTGTAAACAGAAAAAACATACATACCGTTTATTTAAAGTAGAGAAATATATAGCAGTCACATAAAAAGAAATTCTAAGTTATAGTGAATAGAGGAGCGGCAGATTGGTCAATATTTAAAACAGGCCTAAGTTTAAAAATGTACAATGACTCTAAAATTCGCAAATCAGTATTGGAAGTACAATCTAAAATTTTAAAATGATTCAAATGATTTAAAATGTTTTTTTCTGTTTACAGATGGTATTCATTGATAATGACATTGTTTTAGTCGAAACCAGCTGGTCTGAATGCCAAGAGTAAATGTTTTTATTCAATGCGTTTGTGATTTTATTCATGCTTACTTTACTATGCTACTTTATTCAGTTATTTATTTGGCACAATGCCAGGAAAATGACAGAGGCCAAGGAAAATGGACTGGCCAAAATCAAATTCATTTAACCTGAGATTTTCACATTCACACATGCTCTGAAATAATTTTATTTTGGGTGAACAAATATTTTTAATGTTTGATTGAAACAAATAGAATGTTCACTGATGAAACAACAATGCTTGCAAGAATGTGCATGCATTCTTGGTCAAATAATTCTGCATAATTTTCTTGCATTTATAAAAAATCATAGTGAGTGGTACTTAAGGTTTCTCTTGAGAAAATACCGCTACTGTGTATTTTGTGATCAGTGCTGCCAGGAGAGGGGATTTGTAGCCTCTGTAGCTTGAGGTTGGCCTTCCTTTAGTTGAAATGGAATAAGTTTGTTGGCTAGTTACACACCGCCTACTTTTGGTTCACTGTCGCGTTTTTCTGCTTCTATCAATTTCTTCTTCACCTTTGAGCTGGTTTCACGAATTACTTCCAAATTCATATCTATGGAGTTGATGTGGGGACATACCTTGTGCATAAATTTTCATGTCCCTTGATTCCTTACTAAATGATGCCTTCCTCTCTTGGGAACACCCTTGTTGTGGGGTTAGGGAGAGTCAGACTAGACTTGAATTCTAATCTATGATACTTGATACTTGGTTGTTGAGTTTCTTACTTGCAATTTAATATTAAATAAGTTTTGTTACCCACTGAATGAATGAATCTCCTCCTATATCTCTTAATTTATGTGAGTGTGTGCATATTATGCCTAGAAACTCCTAGTGGCATTTTGAAATGAGTTATGAAGCACTTAAGGTTTTTGAAGGTTTATGAGTGTTACTTGAAGTGCTAACTTTACTATGAATCTACAAATTTACAAAGCCATTTGTTAAAGAATTTTTTCTTAAAATATTTATAATCAATTTTGTGAAAGTCAAGTATCTTTGAAAATGTTGAAATGTATTTAAATTAAAGTTGGGAATTCGGCAGTGAATCCCCGACAAGTCGTTACATTTCACTTGTTCATTGTAGCTAATAGAACATTTCCCTATTTGAAGAGCTAGTGAATGAGTTTCTCATGCTGCTATGAGAAACATGAAACATGAACGTCAAGGAGCAGTTACAGGATTTGATGCAAAAATTTTTACTTCTATTGTGGCTGTATTCTTATTCAATTTTAGGGACCGAGTCTTGTCGAGACAATATTAATTCAAATTACTAAATATTGATTTTTTCACAGGTAAAATAACTGCTGCAAATACATCGGATCCCAACAATGCATCAACCATCTACAAGTACTGTGACTGGTTCAGTGTTGGATTCAGGCTCAGTAATGACGTCCTCACTTGGCCTCATTAATCCCAATTGGGCTCACGAATTAGAGGTTCCGTTGGAGAAGATATCCAGTCGTGGTATCATCGATGTGGTTGGAAATAAAGCTCGACCTACGCCAAGGCCGAGGTGGTGAGATGCTACGGGAAGTCATGGAGGGCGCTATGATGGTAACTCACGAGTCTGGCAAGAAGGCTCTGGACATAATAGCTAGGAAGTTTGTGGCAGAGTATCCACAGTCGTTCCAGAACACAACTGGACGGGAGTTAACGGGAGTTAACATTTGAGACCAAACGGAGACAACGTGCCAAGACTTTATGGTGTATCAATGCACCCGAAGGTGCTCTCGTTCTTCAATGGTCTTTCAGGTTTTGAATGGACAGAAATATGAACATTGTAAGCCTTAATTAAAATAAATATCTGATAATGCTACCAATTGACTCACTTGATACCGTAAAGTTTCTTTTAATATACCAACATTTACTGGTAGCTTCTCGTATTCTTATTTTTGTTTACTAACATTTACAGTCAGCTTCTCACTTTATTGACAACATCTGTTGCATGAATATATTTATATATATAAATATATATTGTAAATATTTTTTTATATTTTGATCTGCAATCATTACTGAAAACTATTGTATTTCTCTGCTTACAACACTCGCTTCGTCACTAGGTCATTCACTGCTTTCCTTTCTTTGCACTTCCACACATCTTATTTTCACTAATCGCTGCTTATTTATAGTGGATTAGACGGTTGCATTGCTTGCCCTGTTTGCTTAGGCCGCAGGGGTCTCCAAACTTTTCAATGTAAGGGCCACATTATATATTTTCTACATTCATACGGGCCGAAGGAATAAAAAATGAAAAAAATAACCATTTGATTAAGCGATTCCAGTCGTGAGATAATTATTTTTTCAAGGTCACCACCCAGGAATTTGTTTGGCTGGCCGAATGAAATTACGTGGCGAGCCTGATGTGACCCGCGGACCATAGTTTGGAGACCCCTGGCTTAGGGGATGAGATATTTTTTGTTAAGCATATTTTGCGATAACTAAATATTCATGATTGTCATTACGAAACGCCATTCGTGAATGGTTTGCGCAGCAAAGGCCTAGTTGAAATTATTCTAGTTTTAAGAAATTTCTTTTGTTCGTGGCTCAATTCTCAAATTTTTATTGTTCTGGAAACGAATAACTTTTAGACCCATCACTTGATCCCTATATGATGTATACTCGTGTTTACACATAATCTATGCGAAAACATTTTGAACGTGCAAACTTCATACACTGTGTGTATATTATTTATACACACATTATTTTTGTTTTGTCTTTTATGTAGAATAAAAATTCATGTGAATATATATATGGATGATAATTAGTTGGTTATTTAATAAAATTATGTATCACAAGCTAAATGAAATTAGGCTAGCATTCACCATTGTGTTTTTGAAGTTGGTCGAATTTCTTATTGTCGAAATAGATTTTAAAATCTGGAAACTCTACTTCAAAGTGTGTCCTATATTTTAGGTCTCATTATTACGATGAAATGGTGCTTCGCATGCGTGTAAACGTTCACTCTGTTGTTAAGGGAGGATCTTGGAGGACCGTGAACGTCAGCGAAGGAGAAAGTGTGAATGCGTTCGGCTTATAATTCATGCCCTGTCTCGTGATATAATTTTGGCATCTAGTGAAGCTTATGTTAATGTATTATTTTAACGGCTATTATACGTATAAAAGTGCACACTCGAGTTTAGTTGCAGGAAAATATCGAAATTGAAAAAAATTCACCTTCGAATTATTTAATTTGTATAGCATTATGTAATGCAGCCAAATATTTGTTTTTGATAGCAGTTTAGGTCAATACATCTAATTTTTTGTCGTCATATGACAAATAAACGGACTTGGCTGTGAGAATTGAGATGATGATGATTCTTAATCTGTTAACGAAAACGCTCGAGTTGTGATTTGATTTGCGTAAAGCTGTATTTTAACGAGGAAGTGTTTCGGAGCTTCAATGGAAGGGTAGAGGAACACCGGAAGTTGTGATTTATTTGGTTAAGAGGAATTTGAAAATATAGTTTGATGAACTTTTCGTTACGCGAAGCATATAATGATTTGACTTCAATAGTGCTTATAGGAATCTTATTTTCATGATTAAAAAAACATTTATTGATACGATAATTATATTCCAAAACGTCTGCATCAATAAATGTGCCTATAACATTGATTCTTCGTTCCATTTTGATTTAAGTTCTTGTATGATTTTAATTATTGAATCGAATTGAAATAATTACCAGTCGTCCGTACCTTTTATGATGTTAATTTGCAGAGGATGTTAATTTCTTTTATGAGCCGATCAAAGTTCCGCAAATAAAACATTGTTAAAGTCATTGACCGATCGCTATGAGATTTTTGGGTGTTTAGGTAACTAAGGCCAGTTGAACGTATTTCCAAATAGTTGATTTCATACAAATGTCAATTGCCGAGTCTGCAGGTGACGCAAGTCCCATTTTAAATTAAAATGTTCGTTGAAGTACTCGGGTTGATCAATGGAAGCCGTGTACTTTACCGTGAAATCACGGTGAAATTTTTTACAGTGTATTGGTTCTCTATTTCGTTTCAAAGACAAACTGCCTCCCTCACTGTGCTCGTCTCTAGTGTACCAAAACAGTTGTTCACGTTGTGAATCGCGGTACGTTGGTTCTACCTGCCGTACCCTGATGACAAGAGTTTCCGAGCATGCTGGGCGTAGTTGCGGAACTGGTCTTCCTCTTGGGTCCCCCCCACTGTCCTCTGTTAGATCTCATGCAGAAGAGTGCAATGTTCCGGTCTGCCTAAATTATTTTAAAATCTTGGCCGGTACCTCTTACGGAACAGATCTGCGCCTTCTCGAATCTTTGCATATTTACAAAAAGAAATCTGTACTAAATGACACCCAAAGTGCTTTCCCACTTCATGTTGCCAATACCTAATTCAGCTGTTCAGTTTTTCCCCTTATATTATTTCACCGTTGTTCTTGTTTTTTCAAAGTTTAGATTTCTATAGATACTTCTTTAGTGTAATAATTCTTTCTCTTTCGGTTTCGTTTTACATAGATTTCTTTACTGAAGATGGACAGTTTGTCCGAAACGTTCAGTTTTATTTTATAATTTTTGATAAAAATGACTTTACGTGTTGCGATTTTCGCCTTGCTTTTTATTCTCAAGCTTAGAAGCATCAATTCTGGAGTTATTTTAGACTATTCATGTCTGCTGTGGCTAAACTTGAGACATTTAGTCACACAAGCTGAGGCTCACCATTCAATCACAGGCGTCATTCAACCTGCAATTGTACTGCCATACCTGCGCACTACTTGCTCTCAGCTCTGTTTGTAAGTGGTGTTAATTAAACTCCCAATGACTGCTCATGAACAACCATTTCGAGTCCTGCTAGCCTTATTTTGTTAGTGTGGTATGAATTTAGGCTGTAATGTGTTATATTGTATCGAGCTTGTGATAAACGTTTTTTCTTGGTCTGTTTATAATTTAAGGCTGTAAACTATTATGTCGTTCAATGTTGTGTAGTTTAAAACACATTAATGGACAGTAGTGCAAGGTTTATTTGTTGATTTGGCTCAGTGCGTTGCTAGGGTGAAGCGTTATAAATAAGCATTACTATCTATGCGCTACACATATTTGTTATCCTTGTTTTCTTCTCGTAATTGGAACTTTGCAAAAAATATTAATTGTATTACTCACTGAAACTTTTGCATTCCTATGACATATTCATCGTTTTGGTTTCGAAATGAATTATTTGAAAACGCTTAAGACTGGCTGTGATAATACTCACGTAGCTAGAGTTCTGCTTACCCTTCAAGTTTTTGCATTCCGAAGCTTATGTTGGAATAGGTACACTTCCCGGCAGTCTACGAAGTAATCGTACTCTCTAAAAAGTTACCTGGAGTGTTGTCTTGTTATTAAACAACGCAGTTTGCTTCTGAATGTTCCACTGAATTTACTTCTGCTTACTGATGATCAGACAATTGTGTGTAAAAACTATTTTATCGTTATGAATGATTGATTTCGAGCACGATACCCATCGGTGTTGAAAGATGTGTCGTAGGCTTCCCACTCGCACTGAGCTAAAAGAATCGATACCCAAATAGTAAGTTTAAACTTAACTGGTCGTTTCAATGTTTATCTTTATAGTCCATTATGCCCCTCCCAAATGTCCCTCGCCTTGACGTGGTGGGAGGGCTTGAGTGCTGCGGAGATGGTTTGAGGCAATA
>JACJUY010012820.1:0-11329 GCA_014220935.1 Platorchestia sp. MABIK | reverse complement strand
TAACTGAAGTACTTTTGTTTTTATTGACCTTTCAAATAAGTAAGTTTCTCTGGCGCACCCTGTACAAGAATTTTTTTGTCGCGAGTACCATTAGGATGGAAATCTTTGTCATTCATGCCTGGAAGGAAATTATAAGGAAAATATTGAATCCCGCCATATTTGACGGGCGTGTTCACTATGTTGTTCTACAATAATCTTTCCCTGAATAGAGTGAAGTCACATTCACTTGTGACGACCTCCCAAAAAATCGAGTTGGTAGCTATATGTATCACCTGCCTTGACGCTAGTTATCCTCTAGCTCTTTTCTTTACCATCTTCTTAGAATTCTTTGTCTATTTGTAATCTTGAAATTATCAATTAGTGATTTTAAATTCATTAATTCAATTCACTTGCTCGACGCACGCTGTTTGACAGCAACCGTGGTAGGTAGGTATTCTTTGATCATAAATTTCATATACAAAAGAATCAACATCAGTACACAAGCATGTCTTGAAAATTGTTAAGCTTTCGATTATTTCAATAGGAAAAAACGAATAAACTCGAACACCTCAAACAAAAATGGCGATTTTTCATTCATGGGCTGCAAGACCAGGTTTTTGCATTCATGTCCACTTGCGTTTGTTGGATTGAAGGTGTTGGGAGAGGCGCTGTCGCTGATCAGGCTGCCGTGCATGGAGCTCACGGAGTTCGCTAACGGGGCGGCGCAGTCCGGCCTCCTCAGCCTGCAGGAAACCACAGATCTGTTCCTTTACTTCACGGCCTTCAATAAGCCTTCTGTCGCTTACCCCACCAAACACAGGGCTGGTTTGCGCAAGCAAATATGTCACAGGTGAGCTGTCTTCAAACACGTGTGTTGTTCCTCACTCCCTCCTGGGACAAATATAATTCAAACTTACAAACCAGTGAAGTATTCCTTTAGGATGACAGCGAGTGCATAATTTTATTCTGAATTCTATGAAGTAGATGCGTGCTGATGTGCCGACAAACTTTCAGGATGAAAACTGTTTAATATGAGAAGCATAAACCCGGTAGAATGCTGCACTATCATCTTATCGTGTGAAGCTGATTTTGAGGGTAATGCTGAGGCTGGAGAGTTAGAACAGGCTGATCTACATTGCTTAGCTGCGTTGCATTTTAGCAACTTCTTTATTAGACTCTGATCCGTGAGAGAAAAGCACTTATTTTTGGCCGGCATTAGGATTATAAAGTAATATTCCCTTCTGTTATCATGCGTGGTGTTTTTCTTACTGCTGTTAAGCGCAGTTTCATATTTCATTGCCAAAAAAGTCCCCTCAGGGGGATACAACTATTGTATCTATGGGAATTAGATTCCCAGATACATTCCCCAGGCTGAAAATGTGAGGGCCCTAGCTCAGAGTTAGGTAGGCCTTCTTTTTGTTGAAATAAAATGTTTTTGTTATGTTAAGGACCAGCTTTTGTTCGGTTCACTGCTGTTCTGTTTTTCAGCACCTACTACTTTCTTCAACTTCGATCTTGTTTCATGAACTTCTTTTCTAACTTACTGTTTCTTTGCCCCTTCTGCATAGATTCCGCGTTCCCTTAACTCCAAACTAAGTGGTGCCTCTATCTTCCTCTTTTTGGATTGCATTTGTTGTGGATAGGGAGGCTTAAACCAACTAATAATCTAATCTGCCAAAAAAGTCATACAAGAATGTTATTTGACTGCACATTATTGGTGTATGGAAGCTTTAATTATCTAGTATTCACTTGAAACTTGAAAAAGTGTGTGGAGGTAGAAGGAAATGGAAGCAACTTTTAATTTTGAGCGTTTATGAGCACTAATTTGATCCTCATGCAGGGATGTACGCTTGTCCTGTGATTATAAAATTACTTTGTTACCTAAACTAGATTTCAAGGGTGATTAGTCGTTGCCTGCATTGGTGACGCAGGCAAATAAAGTGCGAACTCCAAGCGCCTCGCTAACTAGTCGCATGTTAACCTCAGGTTCCAGTCGTGCGCGTACCGCAGCAACCAGTGGCGCTATCGCGGCCGCGTTGACTCCATCAACTTTATGGTGGACCGCCGCATATTCGTTGTTGGCTTTGGCCTCTACGGCTCCTCGAGCGGTGCTGCTGACTACAACGTCAGGATCGAGCTCAAGAAATACGGCGAGGTGAGGATGGGTGGCGTCTACATTTGTGTGTTGTATTTTAATGTGTTTGTTCCTGTTTGTGGGGAAAATGTATGTGTTATTTTGTTTGGCGTATAGTTGAAGGAAGCGTGTTGTCCTACGCATCAAATGATCGTTTACAGATTTGCTGACGATAAAGGATTTTCAGCTTTGATTTTTTAACTTTAAACTCAGTGATGTGTTAGTTTTCATGGTGAACGTGCGCAGCCCTCAAGTCACTATAGTGAGATCATATTTTTATGTGTTTCTCTGTGATTTTCGCCTTTCTGCCCGACACAAGAGATATTTGTTTGCTTTCACTGCCTAATGTATGCGTAGAGGATTTCATGAAATATCGGTGTCTCGTGTTTAACTTTCCTAAATATTTTTAATTCGTTATTTTAGGTTGGGCTTTGATTTCTGATTATTCGATGTAATGCTATGGAAGACTTGTGTATTTATTTATTATTTTTCACAATTCAGGCAAGTGGCAAGTCAATGTTTTTAGTTTGCTATTTGTAACAACGAACGAGGTTTGATGTTACATCATTCATTATTCGTCTATTGTGACTAATTGAACTTACTCAAATTGATGATTGTTTTAGAGCTGATCCTTTGTTTAGTTGAAATTGAAAGTCACCTAACGGAAAGTAGAACAGGATTACAGGCCTTCCTCTTCTATGTCGGGGGATTATGTGAGGTCCCGAGCTAAAGGTTAGGTAGGCCTTCTTTTTGTTGAAATAGAATAGATTTTTTGTTTTGTTACGGACCATCTTTTTTTGGTTCGCTGCTGTCCTGTTTTTCAGCACCTACTACTTTCTTCTTCAATTTTTATCTTGTTTCATGAACTTCTTTCTTAGCTTACTATTTTTATGCACCTTGTGTGTAGATTCGGCCTTCCCTCACCTCTATACTAATTGGTGCCTTCATCCTTCCTTTGAACATCTTCGTTGTGTAAATGGGAGGCTAAAACTTTCTTATAATCAATCAATCAACCCTCTTCTATGTCGTGGAATGATCTGTAGTGCGAGTCAAATTTTTTCTATAGCATTACGATCACTTTATCTCATCTGTGCTACAGTTTGTTTTCATTTGTAATTTAGTGTCTTATGCAAGGGCTAGCTCCCAGAGCGACTATGTGAGGGCCCGAGATAAAGGTTAGGTAGGCTTTCTTTTTGTTAAAATCACATAGGTTTTTGTTTTGTTACGGACCAACTTTTTTTTCGGTTCACTGCTGTCCTGTTATTCAGCACCTACTACTGTCTTCTTCAACTTTGATCTTGTTTCATGAACTTCTTTCTCATCTGACTGTTTCTGTGCCCTTTCTGCCTAGATTCCCCGTTTCCTTAACTCCATACTAAATGGTGCCTTCTTCCTTCCTGTCTTTGAATCTCATTTGTTGAGGATAGGGAGGCTTAAACAACTAATAATCTAATCTATGCAAGGGCTAGTGTCATCACTTTGACGATGAGCATGATTATTTGATTCAATATACCATCGTGGCTCTGAGTCATTTGTCTCAATGACATAAATATGAATGATGAAACAACTGTACCAATTTATTTCAGGTGCTTGCTTCACACAGCACCAAGTTTTTCAGTGACGGATCTTCTACGACTTTCCCAGTGTACTTCCCTCATCCTGTGCAGGTTGGTGGCTGTGTGATCTATGTCGGAGTTTTTGTAGCCAGTTCATGAACTATAACATATTTTATGTGAGCTTCACTCTCTTGAATTTTCTGGCCAATCTTCAGTGTTCTGGTTGAGGTTTGTTGTTACGGAGCGTCTGCTCTAAATTTTGGAGAATTATTTTAGTGAAATTTTCATCGAATTTTAGGAAGGGGAAATTTTCTGTGAATCACGGGATAATAATATATCAACTGGATGATTTTTTTAAAAACTTGGTGTTTTAAATTGCTTTATTTTTGTGGAGCAACATCAAAGAGTTCGGTAGAGAGATTAGTTAATAATCCTGTTATTCAACGGGCGCACAAGAATCCTGGTTCCTACCATAGTGTTTCATTCAGTATCCTGTATTTGAAAAAAAAATTCAGAGGATTTGTGACGCACTTTTACGAAAAATTATGTTTATTCCTGATATTCTGTGAGTTAAAAGTTAAGTAAATTTTACTTGAGTGTATTAATTGTATGGTCAATTTTACTTGAGTGTATTAATTGTATGATCAATTTTACTTGAGTGTTGTAATTGAATGATCAATTTTACTTGAGTGTATTAATTGTACGATTTTCAGGTTGAGCGAGACGTTTACTACACTGCGTCGGCCATCTTGGACGGGACCGAGCTGTCTTACTTCGGCCAGGAAGGTCTGTCTGAGGTGAGCCTGCCGAGCGTCTCGTTCATGTTCCACTGCTCGTCCGAGTCGACCAACGGCACCGGGGTACAAGGGGGCCAGATCCCGGAGCTGATTTTCTACGGCCCCACCACCGAGAGACAGGACTTGCCGGAACACAGGGACTTGGCCTAGTATTGGCTGAAGGGGCCCACTAGGAGGAGGTTCACTGAGGGCTGCGTGAAGCCGAGGCGGCGCCGAGGGCAGCCTGGCAGGAACAGCATTGGTGGTGGGCCCAGCGCTGGCAAGGAGCCCGTACAAGCGCTCGAGAGAAGGGTTTGAAGGACAAGTTTAATCAAATCCAAGGGCAGATTAATGTCAATGCAGTGAGTATTTAATGCAAAAATTCCTGTAAAGGTAACATTTTACTGTCGTTCATGGAGCTGTAAAGGGGAATGAAGTCAATAATTATAATAATTTTTGATGACCCTTCAGAAAGCAATACCAGTTCAGATCCATGAGATGTGTCTTATGTTTGACAATTTGATTGGACGTATAGCATCAAAAGCCATAATATTGATGAGGCCATAGCAGTTGCTTTCTTTAATTTTTTCCTTAATAGTCTGAAAAGAAGATGATCATATCTCAGACTGGATAGTCCTTGAACACTACGCTCCAAGTTAATAAAGTGCCAATTTTTGAACATGCATGTTCCGAGAAAAAAAGCTATTGTGCTAAATGCTTCTGAATACCTTAGACGACTGAGTGGCTGATCGTGTGACTGTTGAAGTTTTGATTGACACTCAAACCGTCTAACTGGATTTATGACTGATTGCCGTAATATTACAGTTGCCGTATTGGGCTGGCAGCACCAAAATTATAGTGTTATATTGCGCTGCGTTCCATTTCAACTGTCAGTAACCTGCCAACATGTGACTTCCTTTTTTGCCCACCTCAGGTCACCTCTGGTTTGCACTGAGTAGTTCATTTCATTAATTAAAACAAGAAGGCACTTTTTACTCGAGTTTTTACACGTGAATGAATAAGTTGACGGGTCCAGTTTTAACAGGTTCCACATAGTTAGTCCTAGTAACCATAGCAACTGGTATCTACGAAAGTGTGCCAAAATGTTTCAAAGGACGACTGGATGAGAGGCGTAAACTTATCGTGTCTGTCCGTGTCACGCCTGGACCTTTCTTTAGAATTGTTTGAAAGAAAATTGGCCTTCATAATGAATCCTCAGTGCGACTCAAAATGATCAAAAAAATGACACCACGAATGGAGTCAGGTGCAACCCGCAAGTACTAATTATTAGGAGGCATCCTAATTGGTATGCATGTGGTAACTTACAACTTATTCGTTTGCCAAAGTTTGTTTTCTAAGATCTGATGCATTGTAGAGCGTGTTGATCTTAAATTAACAGAAATTTAAAATATTAAGCAGACAACCTTATGCGTTAATATGCCAATAATACAAGTATTCAATTTACCCTGTTAAACGTTTAATTTATATTTTATATATTTAGGTGGAGCTGCTTAAAACAGACCACTGATTTGGCAGTCTTTACTCTCTGCTAATATTTCTTGTATTATGGCTTTAAATTGAAAAAGTGTGCGTGGAATGCCTGTTTGATATTCCTGCAAAGTTGTGTAGAATGCATTGTAAATTTGGCCTTCATATGAGTTGCGTAACTTAGTTACAGTAAAAAAATGATTCAGATGTAGAACTGCGTTTAAAAAGTCATTGTGAGGCTCGAACGCTCTAGGGAGGTTTTATTTCGAGGAAATGATGACAACAGGCAAAGTTTGGGTGAGCAGGATCCGTTCTGTGAGGGTGACTCACATCAAATGAATGCATTTCAGCCTCTAGTGAGGAAAACCTGATGAAATTAACAATGCCATTCAAACAAGGGTTATTTACAACCCTGATATGCGCATTGCGTTACCTTTCTTTAGTGAAATTATGAGGTTTTGTCGAGCCCGTGGCAGTGTTGTTTGATGAATTTAAGATGGGAACGGTTCTGTGCTGTGCAGGCAGTTCCATAGTTCATGTGGTATGGGCTACAATTAATTTCAAGTGACTGTTGAATTGGTGTCCAAATTGAAGAGATTAGCTACCTGAGTGGCGATGTCAAATTTATATCGTATCATCAATACGAAAATATGAATTTAAAAGTGTGAAACTCATGCATTTCGTTCCTTTCAATAGAAGGGATTGCTCTGGTAGGCGTAACTACTTTATTTTGTCGATTTCCTTTAAGAAACGGATAGACGTGAGATATCACTGCTGAATATTCTGCTCGTAGGGGTCCTTCAAGCTTTTTGACCTACAGAGAGATAGAATAGAAGCGTAGTAATCATTTCTATTCTCTTGTTGATGAAACTGAGAGCCGTTTCATGCCATAGCTAGAAAAATGTGAGCTGGTGTTACTCAACGCAAAGAACGTTCTTCCTCCAGTTGAAGCGATGGTTACACATTGAGGCTACTCAAAGTTCTCTGATGAATTGGTTGCGAAGTTTTGGCCTGCTTCCCTGTGAAGTTCAAAAAGTTATGTTTCGACTCCAATGCACGTTTTACGTTGCATTCACTAGTACTGTAGTTTAGTGTAAGTAGAGTAAGTGTGCTTTCTGGTGTTGCGCGAGCTTTGATGCACGTGAGTCTTAGCCAACACTTTACATTTCTGTTGCTGATAGATATAAGAACGGTTCATTCCGCTTGCTCCTTACCTCATCGTATTGTAAGGTTTTGGTTCATTGAGTCAGAACGGATGTAAAAACCTTGTAGTGTTTTTTCATAGGCATTTGGCAGTGAGTTGGTTGCGTAAGATTACTTTTAATTCACAACTGACCTAAAATTTGACTCCTGCAGAATTCTGAGTTTGATTGCAGGGCTTCAAAATAAATTAAGTTTATTGACTGATACTTTAGCTGTGAGAGTGAAAACTCTCTTTTATAGCTGGCTGATATACTAACTTCCTTTGTTTACAATACTGCATTAGTAAGCACAGGTAACTCGTATAGCTAGTTTTAAAATTACATACAGATAACATCGTACCTGTATGTACACTTCATCAAAGCCGGATTTTCATTTGATGTGTGAAAATTTACTACTGAATAAAACGTGACTAAACTTATAAAAAGCTTTCCATTGCGTCTATACAAAATTCACGGTTAGTAGTTGTTCAATAGGTTCGTTAACAGTAATCTTCGTTTAAGTAACTAATTTCTAAGCCTTCGTAGTTTTAACAGCAACCTATCTTCAGTTGTCAGTAGTAGTTGTTGTGTATTCGGTGGTATAATTGGGGTCAGCTTACCTGCGGTGAATTTGAAATTACTGAATTCGTCGAGTTTAATAAAACCGGCCGCAGTACCACTGAGCCAAAAGTGTATTTTTATTTTAATTATGTGTAGTAGTGTATATACTTGGCCGATGTGCATCTGCGAGGTGAGTGAGTGAACGTTTACTCAAATATGGACGATTAATTTACTCACCGCTGCAGATAGGTAGGTTGATGTTTCCAAGACTTGAAAGTTCGTAACTTTTAAGAACTTGACTTGCTATGTAACTGGACATGAGTATTGAGTAAATTATGACCTCTATTGTTCTGAATTTTGTAGGCATTTGTGGGATAATGATTCACCTTCATTTTGATTTCGTTCGATAATTTCTACTCTCATTGGCAGGCATTTATTTGCTCGCAGCTTAAATACTTGTCGTGTCTGTGGAGCGAGTCAGATGCATGAAGTTCGACAGACTGTGTGAAAATAGCAGAGCCCCTCGCTAGGGCGTGTTCGTGATGCAGTCAAGCTATGTCGTGACCTCCTTTTGCACATCGAGTATCACTTCTTACGAGTATCTCTTACGGGTCTCCATGTTTGGGGCAGACAGGTTCTAGTTTCCTATTTCTTCTACTTTCTGAGAGGTTCGCCGAAGTGCCATCAGTGAATTGCGCGAATATAATTGTTTCTCAATTTATTTGGATTCTTTTTTTTTTGGATTTTGTGCGAGAGGACCATCATTGGATAGAATGCATTTCTGTCGTAGGGAACCATACAAATTTTTAGTAACATGACAGTCATTAAATTTCAAGTTTAGCCATATTATACGAGTAGTAGTGAGGTTCCTACGTTCTTGTGTCCTGTTCTAAGCAATTCGTGTCGAGTTGGAGAGGGGTATACCTGTGCCCTAAATTTTGTTTTCGTTCATAGTAAATAAAATTATTCGATGGTCCAGATTTACGTTTGTTCTATTGTTGACTCAAGGACAGAGACAATTGTAGTGTACACCTAATTTTTTTTTCGTTTTTATTGTACTTTCGTAACTAAATTGATGTATTTCACGTGGAACTGCGGACGGTTGAAATTTAAAGTTTCAAATTAAACACGTTCCAGTTTAAATGCTGTTAAGTTTATTTGTCGAGGTTGCTAGTTAGTGTTAAATGTAGCAGTGTGAACCTAGTGTTCGGATCCCTAGTTTTAACCCTAGAAGTTGATGTTTCTTGTTCCGTTGCTGCTTTAGGTTATTCTGATCGTAGGTGAGCCGTGCAGCTCCGTACTCCCATCTCTTGCGCAAGCATTGTAGGCTAAGAACTTCCTTCTCGTCACTTTTTCCGAAAGTAGGAATTGTTTAAAACGGGTGTGCGTTTTGCGCAATTTTCCAAGATAGACAATCTGAGCAAGAACAACTCGCTGCGAATTCAATGTGCACTAACCTTACAGCCGGAAAAGACTCGTTTGTCTCACTGGTGCTCATCGTCGCAGTTTTGTAATTAGTAGTAAGAAGCAATTTAACCTCTACTCCTTTCTTCGAATTTTGGTTTGTTTCATTAAAGGATTTTTTTCTGAAACTCTTTTTCTGGTGCATTTGAGAAATGCATTGAGAATTTACTTTCTCAGAAATGTCGCAAATCGCATTTACGATAGGTTTGCCGCAGTTTGAGGAAAAGGTTAAACTATCCATCTAATCAGTGCTGTTCTCAGTTAATATCGTTTAGTACTGGAAAAAGTACGAAATTTTTAACGGTATTTCAATTTAAGCTTAAGCCGAGCCTCAAGATTTGCAATCTGTTTCGCAAATTTTTTTTTTATGCATTTATAGTATTAATATTTTTACCCTGCAATTCTGTTCATTGATGTGTTCGTGCAGCTTTGTTACTCAGTTACATATTTTTGTTGGCATATTTGAAATTTTGTTAATATATGTGTAATACATAAACTTCAACCTACGCAGATTGTTATTTTTAGAATTGATTTCAATTGCATTGCGTGAAACCCGTCATTTGTTCATCCGCGTGGCTCGTGTTCGCATGTGGCGCTATGATGTGTTGGATAGGGAAGCACTGTGCAAACTATTCAGTGAGCATTTGACTAGTTTTATGCGCGTATGAATTAAATCAGTTGAATTTCCGGAATTCGATTAGTTTTTTGCGTCTTAGGTCATTGAATTTTTTGCTCTTTTGACAATTCTAAAATAACGCATTAACTGGTACTGTCCGCTCAATTCTTGGTAGTGACGCTCACTAATCACTGGAGTATTAATTGGCTGCTCAAGTGATCAACTGACTGAGTAATATTCTACGAGGCGTCATTAGGACTGACCAATGGAAAACCGACACGTTTGTCCGTCAAGATCAGCGTCATGTGCATAAATACGCCAAATTTTTACTTTATAACTTTCTAACCTGGTTAGGATGTCTGCAACAGTTCGAGTTATAGAATTAAACGCTTTTCATCTGAGCTGAACTTCAGATTTAGTGATTCGATGTCTTTACGTATTTCACGAGTTCTGAATATCGAACTCATGTTCCCTTTGTGTGAACAGTTTCACGGCCTAAGTGCAGGTGCCGCATACATTTTCTTTGTCAACTCCAAAGACACGGTGCAGGCTGAAGTGTGTAAATACATCAGATAATTTGTCAATGTTTTATTTTATTAATTCCCATCGAATTTCGGTAGTTTAGACCTCATTAGTTACGAAGTAATCGAATTCGATGTTCCAACGGGGACAAACGAATTTTTGGATGTAGTAAAGAAGACTTTTATATCAACAAATTATAGTCACTACATTTTTTCTTAGCACTTGCCACCTGTCGTCAAACACTCGGATCTAAATTTTTTTGTACGGAGCGAACAATCGCAGAGCGACGTTATTTTGCAAGTTTCACCAATAAAATGGTGAATTTCAATGAATCTCCAAGAGTTTTAGCTCCCAATCAAGTTGCTGATTGCCGCGTGTTTGACGCACTATACGAACTTACAAGACAATAGACTTATTAAATTTTCATTTGAAAATGTACTCTTACTAGGTGATAGCGGGCACATCTTACCAAGTCCTAGAATTTCATTTGTTTCTTTCCTTTCGATGACAATGAGGGTATAACTTTTTCAAATGAGAGGAATGAATAGAAAGAGGGCCTCTAGCGATGTTGATTAGAATGTTCTAAGTCAACCTTCACAGTTCGCCAAAACCTTTCAAGTCTAGTAAGACGAGATTTAAGAATGGGGATGCTTCAATATAAGAAATTCTCTACAGAAGCCATGCCAAGTTATTTGAAATGGCTGCTATGCATCCACTGTAAGAAGGTAGGAGACTGCACGTTAAGAGGAAATTTTCAAAATAGCTCTCAAGGAGTATAATACAAACTACAGGCTAATCTTATTCTGAGTTGTGCTGATCTCATTTTATGGAGTAGTGGGTTACAATGAAACTTCAAAGATTAGATAAACTAGTTTAGGCCTTCCTACCACCATGGTTTTCCAAAGAGAGGAAGAATGAAGGCATAGTTTAGTATGGAGTTGAGGGGAACTAGAATTAAATTTACCCTAAACCTCCTTATAATAATAAACTCATTTAACGACAGCTTCGGTCATGGACTATTTAGCTGTCGCTTTGGCGGATTTGCCAAAGTC
>JACJUY010012819.1:0-17216 GCA_014220935.1 Platorchestia sp. MABIK | reverse complement strand
TTATGATTTCGCTAATTTTGTGCCTAAGGAGGTTAGGAAATATGATATGAGCTGCCTCAGGTTTTGTCTTTTAATGGATGCGAGAGTACTTTAAATCATTAAGATAATTATTCGAAGGAAGGAGTTCCTGAAGGTGTGAGTCCTCGTTGATGATTGACAGGTGTCATAGCGATGTGAATTAAAAATTGAAGAACGTATGATTTTCAGCGAAATGTTTTGGAGTGGAAGTGGAAGGATTTTGTAGACTTTTCATGTTTTCACCACATAAGTATGTTGTCAAGTTTTTTCAGTTAAGTGGACCGTCTGGGCAAAAAAAAGTCCGTCATTCTTGGACGAATTCTTCTGAAATTTCGACCATCGGTGTGAAATTCTGCAACAATTCTTTCATAATTGATGTGTTTTTGTATTTCTATTAGAAAATGGATTTTTCCGGAAAAAAGAAAAAATGGGCATTTTAAATTTGTACTCGTATTTCTTCCTGTAATTTTGATGCTAAAGAACCGGCAATACATTTTTTAAATATTTAAACGAATTATCCAGAGAAGTACATGAATGTATTTTCGATAATTTGATTCATTGAATATATGAAAAATTTTTAAAATTTTTTTTATTTTTTCAATTATTTTTTCGTCTCGTATAATTATCAGTTTAAATAAAATTTAACAAATCGTGATTCGTGAACTTCTCTAGCTTTTTTCAAGCCCTTATATTTGCCATTTCTGTACTTCTAAAACTGTGGGAGGAGATCCATTTAAGTCGTCAAAAATTTCAGGTTGTCAGGGGAGACTGACAAACTTGTTTCCTGGCCGCGAAATGACTTGAGTGACTGGACTTTCGCAAGCTGTAGTAGACGAACGAACACACAATAATTTTTCGAATTTCGACCCAGGCGGCTTAAAGTTCCACTGCACGAGCTTATGCAGCCACCTGTCGTGCTTTTGTGAAAGTGCCTTCAATAAATTATGTAATTATAGAAAACCGTCACATATATATTTTAATTAGCCTTCATCCGAGACTGGTCGTGGACAAGCTTGCCTATATCAATTGACGCCAAATTTGATAAGAAAAATGCTTGACGGAGAATTTCCACGATCTTTCGAATTGCCATGGCTTCTTCCTGAGCTGTGAACGGCTAATGGTTGTACTTTATAAATTAATTTACACTATTATGAGACTTCCTGTAAATGTGTTTTTTGTCGAAAACTATTCGCTGTAGACAGGATTCGAACCTGTGCGGGCAGAGCCCAATGGATTTCTAGTCCATCTCCTTAACCACTCGGACACCACAGCCCTGTATCAATAAAAACTGTCTTCGCGGGAATTTGATTGCAATCTTATTATTAAAAAGAATTTAGGACTGAACTTTGCCATACAGTGTTAGATGCAAATAATGAAGGAAACACGTGTCTGTTGTGTCTTTGGCCCCCTTGTGAAAACTCAGTAATCATGTCTTAGTAACAAAAACAGAGTGGAAATTGCACTTCATTTTCATCTATTTCGTTATTCAACATTGTTCAAAAATTCAGATATTGATATAACTCAGAGTGATAAACGTTGTAGTAGTGATCTGAAGACGGTCACACACACGTAAGATGAAGCTGTTCAGA
Organism: Platorchestia sp. MABIK; assembly: GCA_014220935.1. Taxonomy (NCBI): domain Eukaryota; kingdom Metazoa; phylum Arthropoda; class Malacostraca; order Amphipoda; family Talitridae; genus Platorchestia; species Platorchestia sp. MABIK. The sequence goes on along the minus strand of JACJUY010012819.1, from coordinate 15,609 downwards.
GGAAACTGAGTGGAGTCGCATTCATACATCCTCTTGTGCTGGCTTTACTGTAAATCGATTCTCAATCAAATATTATTCAATCATTGAGTGATTCACCATCTATCATCTTTGAATTATCCCGTGAATCACTTCGCATTATGTATCTCTTAAATCCAATTGGATCAGATCAATCATAAGTTTATAATTATCGATCTGTGAACAATTTAACCATCAATCCCTGATGATTTCAGTTTTCGATTAAATAATCATTACTACAAATAGTGAAATGTAGCAGCATATGCTCACCGTTGTGGCGCTGACTCAGCAGTTGGCGATGTGAGTGTGACGTCACGGCTCGCCCAAAGGAGTGACCTCATCACAGCTGAGGTCTGACGGTGCTGAGTAGAGGTGAGGCGGGCAGCAACCGCAGCAGCTGACAGTGAGTGAGTTGGTGTGTGTGAGGGACTCAGAACAGGACTTTGGCAGGACTTTGTGAGCCATTGTTCTTCATTTATTAGTGACTTGGAAATCTGTGAAATTTTTTTTGTCAAAAAATATACTTGAATAAACTGGCGGACTAAAAATGGTAGCATATTGGACAATTAAAAATCACAGTCCCATAGCAATACTATGAAGATAGCGCGCGTATAGCGAATAACAATAATCCATCACGTAGCACCAACTGTAAAGAATTCTTCGGAACCTTGCAACTAATTCGTTGAGAAACTTACAAAATAAACATTCAACAACACAGCATGACTTGATCCACAACGCTGTGGTGTCCGAGTGGTTAAGGAGATGGACTCGAAATCCATTGGGCTCTGCCCGCACAGGTTCGAATCCTGTCTACAGCGATGTTGTTTTGGCTATTTTTGAGTTACGTTGGTTTGTATTTGTAGTTAATGTAGTCTGATTACGAGATCAAACTTTCTTCGAGATTGTATTGAACGAACCCTACCGCAAAATAAAATACCGTGCTTAATTTATCAGCATCGTGCGCGTACGACTGGTCGTGAGCTGTTCACAGAGCGCTTGTGAACCCTCTGTGATGGGAGTTTGGGGAACCTCCCTGAATGGCAGAGGGGATCGAAGGAGAACGTGCCAAACATTCGAGCTGACCACTCAGGCCCTTTTCTTTTCACTTCCGTCACCTTGCACTTGAATAAAAAGAATTGTATCCTCTTCTTTTTCTACTTGGTCTACAACTTGATTGGTTGTCGTAGCTCACCTTCGCTTATCCATTCTGAAGTCAAAGTTCACCATTAAGAGACTGAGTCGCCAACAAAACTGGCGTAGTCACCACACCACTCCGAGTACACTCCAAGCCACAACTAGTCACTCAACCGAGGTCTCGCCACCGGCTAAATCAACGCGCCCTTCCTGCCATTTCCAAACGCTGGAATAGTGCATGGCGGGCGTCGTCTCGAAGTTTCCATGACTCAGGAAACCATGCGACGTAGAATCTGAGAGAGTGACTGCAGTACAACTTACATCTTTTAACTCAAATAAATCATCATGATAAACCGTCCCATTCTTGTCGTTATCGTCCAGTACAGTATCACTGTCATTAACACAATAACTCTAACTTAGTCATATACGGACGATAGTGATTACTAATGTCCAACATGTAAAATTTTAGCTGTATTATTCAAAAAATTCTCGGAAGCGTGAACATATCTTTCACAGGCTACATAAGCCACAAATATCTTGTGACATTCGTAACTGTAGCTCAAGTTATGTCTCTGTAGACAGGATTCGAACCTGTGCGGGGAAAGCCCAATGGGTTGATTTCAAGTCCATCTCCTTAACCACTCGGGCGCCACGGCTGCGAAATATAATTCACGCTCTACAATTGAATTTTTTAAAATTTCCCCTGTCTGCTTGTGTAAGAAAAACTCCCACACCAGCAACTCACACGGGCAAAATCTCATAAAACTTCAGAAAAACATGAATATTAGAAGTTAAGCTGTAAATCTATAGTTTATTTCTAAAGATAAGGTGCCCAAATTACACCATCTTTGTTTGATAATTGACAATAATTTGTTCGATATCAAATAATAATTGTTTCACAGTTAGTATATGTTAAGGAACTTTCATAAAAGAATTGATAACTAATTGATAAGTTGTTAAAAGCGATGAATGGAGTATTAATAGCTTTTGAATTTGATATAAAGAGATTGTTGAAAATTATAGTAGTGTTTATATTCAACTTTTTTCTGTGCTCTATCCCTTGCTTAGACTGAACTACAGTTCATTACATGAATCTTTTTTTTTTTTTTTGATTTTCATCTAAACAGAAGCATTGGGCATGAATGTCTTCATATCAATCATTTCATGAAGGTCATTTGTAAGAATGTCTTCAAGTCACCACTGCAACATTTGCCAGAGCAAATTATGATTACTACTTGAATTTTTCAATTTATATTGATATTAAATTAACGATTAAGTAAAAATTTTAACTTAATTTACGCTTTGTTTTCTTCACATGCATATGAATTATTGCGTTTTAATAACTGTTAAATGACTGTCACGTTCGTGGTTTCTCAACTGCTTCCATTTTTCCTAAATATCAAGCTTTTTCTGACATATCCATCAATAACAGAAAAATTCCAACAAATATCAATGGCAAATCATCTGAGCTGTGGTGTCCGAGTGGTTAAGGAGATGGACTAGAAATCCATTGGGCTCTGCCCGCACAGGTTCGAATCCTGTCTAGAGCGTACAGTTTTGACAATAATATCTACATGAAAGCTGGAAATAGCGTATTTAAACGCACAATGTACATACACAATGTGACCCTTAGCCTTCCACAGCTCAGAAGCATATGGGAAATTATCAGTGACACACTCTTGTTTCAGTCATGACTTGTTTAATTGGACGAGCTGTTTGAGGGAATTACTTAGCTAGTAATGTGATAACTTTTTCACCAGAGATGTAAATGCAGTTGAAAATCTGAAGAGCGTTATGATTATCAAGTTGCTGAATTACTAGATGTCAGCACCTTAATGGTAGGCTGTACGTTCAAACAATAAATCTCAATTAAGCATCCCCCTGGATGTAAATTATTCCTTGAAAATTACCCAAATTAACAGCAGTTAAGCGAAAATGACAACCTGCGGGCAAGTGAGGGGAGTTATGTAAACTTTGAGGAATTTAAGAGGAAATAATGCAAACTGCCCAAGAATTAGGCAAATTAGCAGAAATAAAAAAAAAATTTCACTGACGGTAAAGAATGACAAGCAACAGTCAAAACATTGCGAAATATATTACCAAGAGCACGAAAAATATTGTGAATAGGATTGTACATTGTTTAAACTGTGAAATTTGCCTGAACGCAAATGAGAGTAAGCTTTCATTGAGCTTCAGCGTTGATTGAAGATCACCAAATCCAAGAAGAGCCACTCGATATAGACTTTGCAGTCAAATCCTCTTAGCGCAACGAAACGAGTTCGCAGGCAATTAATGTGAGTCGTTGTGGAGATGTTCTTGTGGGCAGCGAGTGGGTCCTTCGGGCAGGTCGAGTATTGACAATGTATGAGTATCATGTCGAGTATTGCCAAATGTATGAGTATCAGGTCGAGTATTGCCTACGGTCTAATTTGAGACGAGTTGCTTCAACCAGGAATCGATGGATTCGTTTTGTTCTATAGGAAGCTATTCCGATTAATTATTTTCATTTAATTGAAAAGCACTTGATTTTGATCTCAGGTTATGCTTTTGAAAGCATACACGCCAATTCTGCCACTCTGTTTCTTAGATCTCAGAGAGATTAAGGGATTAGTTGTACGAAAGTTACCATTTGTCATTTGCTTACATTGGCATTTTTCTTTTTATGGCACTGCCCAAAAGTTGTTGTGAATATTGAGTCAGTTACTCGTCCCTAATTTCAAAGTTTAGATAAAAATGTACTTCACTGCTCTACTGCAATATTTATCGCAGTAATTTACGATCATTAGTTGGATATCTAAATTTCTGAACTGGTTGATTTCTCGATTGTGTAAAATTAAACAGAATTTACACCATGTTTGCCTCATCAGTATATCAATTGTCTCGTTTGCATAATCGCACGAAAGAGCTAATATTCTCGTGGCTTCTTCATTGTTTCCATCTTTCACTGAAAGTGAAATTTATTCCCATATATCTATCAATAAATGAATAACACTAAATTCCACGTAAAAACAAGTTTCAAACCTAAGGGCTGTGGTGTCCGAGTGGTTAAGGAGATGGACTAGAAATCCATTGGGCTCTGCCCGCACAGGTTCGAATCCTGTCTACAGCGTAGTGTTTTACTGTGTGATGGTCTTCTGTGGAAGAGGGTGAATAAGCTAGAATAAATGGAATCATATCCTATAGTACTAAACGGCATTTGGAGTGCGGTGCAAAAAGTTAACGCACAAGCCTTACAAAATTAGTACCGACAAACTGAGACCCAAGCATTTATTAATACCTGTACACCACATCTACCTCATTCAAAATCAGAAGCTTCAAAAAATGTACGTTTTTCAGTACAATTCTACCTACATTTACCAGACGATTCATACTCGAAATTGTATGGGAGAACCTTTCAAGAGTGTCAGGTTGTAACTATATGCTGTGGCTGATGTATTGCCTACTGTTCATCTAGGCCTGCTCATAGAAATAGTGACGTTACTCGAGTGGTCCGAGATCCTGCAACATTTGCGAATTGAAAAGGTAAAATAAAGTTAGCTCCTATTTAGCATTGATTTCCCCCAGAGCGGAGCTAACCACAGCTATAAAAATTTCAAGAGACACGATGTGAAGCGTGTTTGGTCTCATGTAATATAATTTGGTCAAATGTCACTGTAAATTCTATCAAAATTCAGCTCGTGTAATTTTTTTTTATAAGTCTGAAAATAGAAACGTATTCAAGTTTGTCTGAGTTCGACGTTAGCCGTCGGTATTAGATTAATGAACCGTATGAAATATTATATTCACGCATTTCATTACAATATCAGCTCAGTTGAGGTTTTTATCTCATCATATGGGGATGAAAGCTGCCTAATGTAAAGCCATCTTACACAATTTTCATTCATAAATTGATTTCGTAGAAGACAAAGGCGTCAACAATCGTTAATTGCAACAATTGTCTTCTACAGTACAACAAACAAATAGAGAAAGACTTAAAATTAGAAATGATTTAAAACATTGGGAACTATCTTAGCAACCATTTCTTTTTCCAAAATCTTCCTCAATCATCCATAACAAAAGCGATTTTTCATTCAACCGTAAATAAATAACATAAAACACAATTTATGAGCTTAAAAAATGAATATATGTGCCAGGAATCCGCATAGTTTTATGCACCATGTATGTTATTTTATCGTTAAACAGAAGTTCTGATGAAAATTATGCGGTGGAACGTATTCACAGCCATTGTATTCTATTCGATTCAATACTACCTCCTCTTAAGAAGAACAGTGTGACGTCATTGCTGCGTTGCAACGTATAGGAGTAGGCCTGAAGATATGAAAGTTATTACTAATTAATATCAGGTGCGGCTGATGGATATCAGGATGACTGACATCAGGTCCAGCTGACGTCTGACACTCGAACGCGGCTGACACTCGCGCGTCAGCAATAGATGCCGCCAAAGGCTGAGAGATAAAAATGCCTGCGGCGGCCATAATACTTCAGAGGGCGGCAAATTCCTACGCAAATCTGCTATCAGGAACAAACCTACAGCAGGGAGATAAGGGAGCTTTATGTCGTCCTGGAATTGTTATATATATATTATATTACGGCTCGTTGTGCTGGAGTGACTAGTATGCAGGTGCTGGAGAATAGAACAGTTAATATTACTTGACTGTAGATGAACCTCGTAATTTGTGTTATTCGTTCGCTCAAAAAATCTAGAATAATTACAAGCGATGAATAAATTTTGACCTAATAAGGCTACCTTCAAGGTATAATGTTTCCTTCAAAGAAACAACAGTTGAAAAATGTGCACATGATCTGCAAAAATTTTTAATTTATTTATTTAATAATTTAATTTAATGTTTCTTTGATTTCAATTCAATTTGATCGAAACCAAGAGCTATTTCTTTTTCCTGATAAAACTGTCAAATTTACCCTAACGCCCTGTATTTGTTTGTCATCCACATCTTAAAAATGTATTCAAGGAAAATGTTGAATCCCGTCATTTCTGTCGGGCCGTGAACACTAATAAATAAAGAAGGATATTTTTGGACACCCTGCAGACAAACCCCAGCGCTAAGCTAAGGTGCCGACCTTAATGGTATGTGTGCGAGGGAAATTATTTTTTATTGAATCGAGGTTAAGATTATTAAGAAATTAGTTAGAAGTGCTCAAAAACTGAAACCGAGCACATAACCGAATGTTATTCTCAATTTATCAGCAATGTAGATGAGTACATGACAACCACTACAAAATATGAATTCTTAACTGACACTAAAAGATTCTCTAATTGAAGAACAACATACAAAAATTATAATTTTTATACCACTCATAGATCATAGAATAACAAATACCTACAAAACAATATCCTTATTGCATGACCTCTTGATAATTACACCAGCACACTCGGGATACTAAACGCTTTATCAGCCTCAGTTTTTACAGTCATCCTTCTAATGAAAGGAGATTAATTTCCCCGAAAGAGAGGGAACAAATACCCCAAATTAGTGAGGAGAGATCACCCAAATAACCTGCTTATTTGCTCAGGACTATTTGATGTCCTCCTCTGGATGTGCTTAGGCGCCGCTCCTGTGCAGGTGATCAGGTCACGCGCTGGGGCACGCGCGGCCTGCCAGGGGATAGTTTGTGTGGGTCTGGTTTGTGTGGGTCTAGTTTGTGTGGGTCTATCTTGTGTGGGTTTAGCTTGTGTGGGTCTAATTTGTGTGGGTCTAGTTTGTATGGGTCTAGTTTGTGTGGGTCTGGTTTGTGTGGGTCTAGTTTGTGTGGGTCTACACCTGTTTCACTTCAAATTAATCCAAATCAAGTTCAATTTAATCCAAGTCAAGTTCAATTTAATCTAAGTTAAATTAAAATTAATCCCTGTGAAATTTTACAAATATATGGAATACATTTGAATTTTATGTATGTAATGTTGTCTTTTGTACTATCGGTTTTTGAAATAATCTTAAAAATGCTTTTTTCAGTATCTTATGTACGGTACCGATTTCTCTAATATACGAGTATAGAAGAAAAGTGTTTCTCATTGAATTTGGATCAGCGCTTCCCTCAAGATGGATCTCTACAACCAATCAACGGACTATGAAACATGTGAAGATGAACAAGAAAATGTACGCCCAGGAGTAAGAAGAGGAGTAAAGAGAAGAAAATACAAGAAAACACGAGAAGAAAAATGCACATTGATAGATGCTGCATTGAAAGATGAAGATTGGAGAGCAGTGGCAACATTTTTCTTGCTAATGCAGGAATATATCTGTGTAGTAGTGTACTCCTATAAATTGTAATCAAACGGAGTCGTACATTAGTACTCAGTGAATGGCATTTGTATATTTTTTTAAAGATTAAAATACAAATCGTCCGGGAGTAATCTTTTGTATATGCATGTATATGATTTCATATGTATATAAAAGTGATGAAGTGGAATTTCACGTACATAAATATCTATAAGTGTAAATAATTCCTCGAAACCATGTGTATGTGTAACATAAAATTACCTTTTGAACATAAATATTTGAATGTATACACACTGTCATCAATGTAGAATTTTTAAATAACATTAATGAGGAGTATAAAACGAAGTTTTCATAATTGACTTGCATCTTTTACACCACTCAAAGATATGAATCACACTCTGCCTCCTGATACTGGATACTTACTACGTTTTACGGCAGCTTGTTTTTATATTGCAAAAATTTTATGTATTCCTTGCTGAAAGGAAAAAGACAGTTTTGTTCATCACATCCAGTAGATACATATTTAACACAAAAAACTCAAATTAACAAGTGATTATGTCAATTTTTAACTCAACTTAGGGTTCGATTAATTTGAACTTGACTTGGATTAAATTGAACTTGACTTGGACAAAATTGAATTTGACTTGGAGTAATTTGATGTGAAAAGGTGTTGTTTGTGTGGGTCTGGTTTGTTTGGGTCTAGTTTGTGTGGTCTAGTTTGTGTGGGTCTAGTGTGTTTGGGTCTAGTTTGTCTAGGCCAAGTCTCCCTAAGCCTAATATACCTGAATATAGTTTATCTAGACCTGATTTGCCTAGACCCAATATGTGAAAGCCTAGTTTACCTAGGATTAGTTTGTCTGGGCATAGTTTGCCTAAGCCTAATTTGCCTGAATATAGTTTGTCTAGACGTAGTTTGTCAAGGCCTTATTTGTCAAAGCCAAGTTAGACTTCGTTGCTTACCTAGGGCTAGCTTGCATAGGCCTATGCCGCTCTCTATAATTTTGGGCCTAAAGCCGAGCTCTCTCCTGAATTGCGCCGCAGGCTGACTTGACTTTTTTTATTCTGCAACCGAACTCACCCGAGGTTTCCCTAGCAGTGAGACTTTCCTTTTTTGCACCCTCTTGTGTTTGCCCTCACTTACCGAATTGTAACCTTTGTTTTAATTTTTTTTCTATCTGCGTGGCCTTACTAAATTTGCCTTTTTAATTTTTTTTGTCCTCATGAATTTAGCTTGCTAACTCATAAATTTACCCACTTTCATGTACACTTTAGCCTGAACCCTTCTCTACTCTATTGACTTATTGACTCTTTTATGCCCAGTCATTTTCTCTTTTTTTGAATTTTCTTTGCATTACCCTCTGTTATTTTCTTGCTCCTATCCATTTTCATTGTCTTTGCTTTCCCCAGCTTTACGCTCTTTGAACACGTTAACTTCAAATGTTCATAACTGCCAGTTTGGTCCGGCAACATGATGTCATTTCACACTGAAATCGTGGGCAAAGCCTTTCTAACAATGAAAATTTCTCCAACAATTCTGCTGACGATATTTGATTGCCTCCCACCAAAGCATCTGTACATGTGGCTATCAAAAATGATTTTTTTAATTCCAGAAAACTTACAGAGTGCCTGGTACTATTTTCGTTACCATGACAACTGTATCTCCATATTTTAGAGGCAAACTTTACAGGAGATGGTTTGCGATAGATTTTCTCGGTTGACGGAACATTGTCATAAGGAATTTTATTTACTGAATTCGGCCAGATGAAGAAGCATTCCAGTGTAACAGTTTATTTCAGCTGAAGATTTGTGCTTCTGTTCGAAAACAACTGAAAGTTTTCATGGCATTTGGAGTGTACAGTCAATTTCTTTGCGCCTTAAAATATCCTAGCGAAAGAATCGGTCTCGTTGAATTTCTAAATGGTTTTAAAGAAAACCGATGTCATCGATCTTGGGTAAAAAAGGGGAGAAGCTTTTGGTGACAGCGGTCTTTTCTTGTTTATTTAGAGCAAATACAGTATTTGTTCAATGTAGGGGAAACTCAAAGAAATTTTCACACACTTGCCAAAAATTTAACAATTATGGAAGTTTTTTTAAGGTGTACATTTTCGTTTGATCCTAACCAAATAACTCCCCTTTAAAAAATGCGAGAGCAAAGGAAAGAACACTTATGGAATCGATATCAATTTAGTGGTAGTATTGCAGCACTAAGAATGTTACCTTCATCAACTGGACTGCGCGATCTATTATCATATTTACCAATGTAACCTTTGAGGTCTGCCTTTTTAACATAGGTCTTTCATTTCAATCGAATCGAGGTTAAGTCGGATGAGAAGTTGAAATTTAATATGATTGCATTTGAAAAAAACTTGAGATTTTATAACATTTCAAGATAAAATAAAATATTAAGCTTCATAGCTTCAAGATCATCAGGAAATTTTTTGAGGAGCTCTTTTCCAAGAATTTATTGAGATACATTGCTTATCTTTAGCGCAGAACTCAGAACATGAAAATTGGCAGTAATCACTTAAACGCTGCTGGGATTTTCGTTGTCTCTTATTCTTACTGTAAAATTCTCAGCTTCTGTCTTTTGGTTCTGTCAAATTTGTATTATGTTGATTTTAAGTGAACTTCTATGGGAAGAAGTTACAATTCAAAACAAAAATTTGCAGTTATTATGTCGTGCTCAGGTATCCAGTTTACAAGGTCCAGAGTTTGAACAGGCATGGCCAAAATATACAAGCAGCAAAATGTATTATTGTTAATAAACATTTTTATTCACAATATGTAGTATAGATGGAAAGCTTTAAAATAGCAGTTGTACCATACCATTTAGAAAAATACATAGCGTTTATCAATATCTGAGAGATTATTCTTTGATTAAATTAACCTCAGCTTAGAGATAATTGAATAGAAGTGATGTTGTTAGTAGCTTACGGACAGAGTGTAAACTTAGATATGTGGGATTAGAGAGGAAGCGCTAGAGAGATATTACGTGTAGAAGGCATAAAAATGTCAGTTATCGATGCAAAGTGAATTCACCATTCGGATACCAATAGTTGAAACCGTTAAACTTTTATGTGAGATAGAGTAGGGTTCGAGACCCCAACGTGCAATCTTCGCGTTTCTTCACAATGAGAAAAAAAGAACTCGCTGCAATTCCTCAATCGATTCCGTAATGTAATTCCTCAATCGACATTGGAATGAACTGCCTCGACCGGGGATAACCGTCACTAGGTCATGACAGTAATTATGAGGTGTTTGAAAAGCCAATATGGAACATTGTGACTTGTACACTGGAAAGAAAAACATTATTCTCCCCTCAGTAAAGGTGAGGATGTGGGACCGCGGAAGGACGAGGCAGAGGTTGACCAGGGAGCGTTGAGCGGAAATGGTGAGTCTAAAAAAGCGAAATAACTGTTCATCTTGGAATAATATTCAGTCGATAAGCGAACAGTTTCGATCACGTTTTGTTCAGACTCAATGATTTTCGTTAGGAAAATTACAACTTGGAACCTGACAAAATTAAGCCATAATTTTGCTGTTCAATGGTTTCCATTTCATGACTAAATTGACTCTATATTTTCCAGTCGGATTGTACATGTTTGAAGAATGAAAATCTGTTCATGAAATAGCGCATTGAACTATTTCGCAAAATGGATTCCAAATTCCATTTTCTATAATGATCTCTAACGCATCTTATTTCTTGTCTAATTTGTAATTTGTACCCTTGTAAGTTCTTTGAACTTTACTGCTAGAGAACGGTTCTTTTCTCATTGTGGTGTCGGTGGCATTTTACTGCCGACCCAGCAACGGTGGTTGCATTTAATAACGATACCGGAAAAATAGCTGGTAAAATATTGCATAGCATTACATTGCCTGGTTATGACAATGAAGAAACAGGGTCAGGGAAACACAAATATGAGCCACAAAGACTCGTATTACTGTACGCAGTCCACTCACCTGTAAAATTAATTTCAAGTGAAATTAAAGAGTGCGGCCTGGAGAGCTTTGAGTTGGAGCCGAGGAGGGATATTGCGACGTGATATTCGGGCTTCTCGTTCTGTAATAACAGAAAAAGACGAAGCGAACACCAACAGAAAAGAAGAGGTGAATGTTTAAGAGGAGAACACGTGGCCATGTTCACCTTTTCTACACTACTTGAATTTCAAAGATGTTATGTTTAAATGAAATATTAAGACTTTATCATCTCCGATTGTTTTTATTATGCATTGTTATGAGAAATTAAAAATGCATAAAAAGTAATTTTAGAGTATCCTAGCGACCTTTTGAATTTCATGACAGTATTTTAGCAAATATCTATCATGCCATTAAATTAATTTATTTTTTCCGCAAATTTAATAACATGCGACATATCAAATGAAGACATCTTAATAATAATGAACTACTTGACTTCTTGAAAATTTTCTTCTTTATTCTCTTATATTTTAGTGCTCTTCTTTCCATATGCTCTAGCAAGTTAAATGAATAGGTGAATTTTAAAATAGGAATCGATATCATTGGGGTGGTTGGTGCACAGGTACAGTATGAAACACAAATATTTGCTTTATGACGAAAACAAAGGCTTTTAAGTTCTTTCGCTACCGAGTTAGGGCACAACTCCCATATTTTAATACGTAAATCTTGGCTTTTCTGAACATATATCTTTTGCAGAGAATTATGACGAGGAGGTTATAGAACACATGTGCATTTGTTAACTCATAAACCATGCTTCAGTCTTCTTTCCATCACCCAAAGTGTAAATGAAATTAATTGAATATTCATAGGTAGGCATGGAATCGTAAACTTGTTTGTGGATGGAATATTAGCTTTTTACGAAAAGTGGGTGTTTTGAACAGAGGAAGAATTTCTGTTTCTTTACCATTGGATGTAAGTGACGTTTGAAACCCAGCATTAAAACTGAATGGCACTGTGAACTTGGTGAACAAACCTGCTGTTCTGCTCAGATGAAGGTTTACTTGAACCTCTTCATGGGTCGCTCCATCCTGTACTACCAAACTTTACGATAACTTCGAACTGTCTGCACCCTGTGCCAGTGCTTTTGAATGGATTACTGGAAACGGTATTAAAGTTTGGGTTGTTCTGCAATGTTACATGCTGTGACCACTATCCCCACCACAAAATCCATCTCGGACTCCACCGGTGTTTCCGCAATTTGATAACTTCATGACGCCCTTTGGAAAGAAATCTGAAAGATTTGTATCTGAGGATCTCAGAGGCCATACCACTGCTTCATACCACCCTATCAACCTATTTGGAGAAGCGTCGTTCAAAGTTGTGATGGGCGTTTCAGTCGGCACTGGCAGGAGCTCTGTCGTGCTGGAATCACTTTCGACGGCCAATGTATAAGGGCTCATCATCCAGTGGTTCAGGCAAAATTTTCTTTAGCAAACGGGACACAAAATTGTCCGTTGACAGAAGAAGGCATCAGGTATGATCCATTAATTCAAAACTTTCTAGATTTACTCAAAACTATTGTTGCCACAGGCATAAGATTTTCACAGGATGTGAAGCGCATATTAGTGACAATAATAAGAAGTTTTTAGAACAAAATATTTTATTTTTGAAAGATTAAACAAGCTGAACTTCAGAAACACGATAAATCAAAATTATTCATACAGTGAGTTGCATTACCCTTTATTGAGGTGAATCTACCATTTGAGTACATTTTTAACAAGCAGTAGCGTGACCTTTCATTTTCATTATATTTAAAAACCTTTTTATTATGGTTTTGACAAGCTTTTCCGTAGTTTCAGATGAAATGTTGTTCCATTCTTCAATGGCGATGCGTTTCAATTCCTGAAGATTCTTTGTAGCTCTCGTGTTGATTTGACTTTTAATTACTGTCAGAAATTTTCAATGGGATTGAGATAAGGACTCATCGATGGCCACGCAGCCTGCACATTTATCTCATTTTTTTGGAGCCAGCTAGTTGTAGACTTGGCCGTGTGCTTTGGGTCATTGTCTTGTTGAAATACCCACCGCCTTCCAAGTCCCAAACTATTAGCTGATACCTTCAAGTTTTTCGTCCAAATAAAATATAGTCATCAGAGTTCATCTCCAGTTCAATTGCACACAATTTTTCAGTACCAGATGCAGTGAAACAACCCCAAAACATCAGTGATCCACCTCCAGGTTTAAATGTTGGCACAGTGTTCTTCCGCAGGAAAGCTTCACCATTCTTACGCCAAACCTTCTTCACGACATTGTACCCAAAATGCTCGATTTTGGTTTCGTCACTCCATAATACTCTCTCCCAAAAGCCTCTGTCCTTATGCAAGTGTGAATTTGCAAAGTTCAAGCGAGAAGCAACATGAAATGATTTGTGGAGTGGAGTCCTTCGAGGTCGGCGTCCGTGTGGGCATTCCTTGTTCAGACAGTGCTGGATTGTGCGATTGCTCGCGCTAGTTCCCTGAACGTTCAATCTCTCGGCAATGTCGTCTAGCTTCACTCGTGGATTAGCGTTGAACTCACGAACACAATTTTCGAGAAGTTCTCACCGGGAGAGTTTTTGTTAACGACCACGCCCAGGCAACGTTTCTACAGTACCAAACTTAGCAAACTCTTTTATAACAGATTGTACAGTAGATCTTGGGATGCTCAAACGCTTAGATATGTCGCCATAACTATTTCCAGCTTTGTGGCAGTCAATAATCTTCTGTCTGAGGTCCACACAGAGTTCCTTAGTTTTTCCCATGGTGGCGCTAGTGTACGAATGACACAGCTCCACTCCTCTGGCTCCCCGTTAGCTCTGGCACAATTTTCTAGAATAGTCTCACATCTAGAATGTTCAGGAGCATTTTGGATACAAATCTTTTTCAATAAAACAAGCATAAGGGTAAATACTTTTTAATGAAATGTACTGTTCTCAATTGTATAAATAATTTTGTCTTTTCGTGTTTCTTAAGTTAAGTTTGTTAAATCTTTCATAAATAATATTTTGTTCTAGAAACTTCGTTTTTTGTCACTAATATGTGCTTCACACCATGGGAAAATCTTATGCCTATGGCAACAACAGTTTTTGAGTAATTCTAGATAGTTTTGAAAGACGAGGGGTGTACGAATAATTGCGTCGCTAATGTAGACACTAAACCGATGTTGGTAGTTAAACAGATGCACTTCATGAGTGTTATCCTCTTAATAATTCTACAAGTTATTTGTGTTGAACATTCCGTTGCGGATAAAAGTTGTTTCGTTGGTGAATAAAAAATTATTCGAAAAATTTCCGTTGTCTTGTTCTGGCCTCAGGCACCAACGAGCAAACTTTACACTAAAGTTGCAGTAGGTAGGGAGCAGATCCTGAACATTTCAAAAATATTGAGAACGTAGTTTGTTGTCATTTAGAACATGTTATATGTCGACGTTGCCTAGTATTTCTAAGTCATGTGCTGTTGCTCTCGTGCTTGCATGAGGCCTGTCACGGAAGAATTGCAGTGACGTCGTCCACCACAGCATCTCGTAATTCCATGACCCGACCTTAAAACTTCTATTCACGGTGAAGCATCCGTGTTCGCGTGGACGACGATGTGTGTACATACGATGCTCGGGCAATTATAAATGAGGAAAATGGTCTCATTACAACCCAGCATCGCCTTTAGCATTGCTGTAGGCAGCATCGTCAGCCAAATGTAGGCAGCATCGTCAGCCAAATGTATTTCCGTCATGTCTTCTTATGACAAACGCGCCAGCGTGTCAATACTGTGTCACAGCATGAACTAATTCCGAAACACTAAGCACTCAAGTGTCGCGACATTTGGAGGTAACACTAAATTTGTAATTTGAATTTCAGACACGAAAATGTACCAAACTAGGCACGAAAGTTGAAACTTCAATCCTCAGTATCTTTGAAACAGTATCTCTGAAATATTTAATTTACGCGAAAATTTAATCAAGTGCGTCCCTGCTGACTTTCAAAGTTTACACTTTTTTTTCTTCATATCCTGCAGAGTTGCCAAATAATTTCAAATTCAATATGCTGTGACTTGAAGTTTGTTGAGGAGCAATGAAATTTGTCTCGTTAAATTTCGTCTCGATGCTTGCATTGCCGGAAATCCGGTAAAAAATTTGTGTGGGCTGATCTCGACTTCATTTTCATGGGCGCAGGCGGCTGACAAACGCATTTTTGTCGCGCTATGCCTGGCATGTCTTAATTGAGCCCCCGGGCAGATGGGGTGGTGTAGGGTGGTGTGGGTGGTGTAGGGTGGTG
>JACJUY010012817.1:0-18490 GCA_014220935.1 Platorchestia sp. MABIK | reverse complement strand
TTTCAGATGCTGAAGATGACCTTAGAGGTCGAAACGTTCGATTTTAATTCTCTTGTTTAATTCTCCTGTTTGAATAAAAATAATGGTTAATATGAGAGTTACTGTCCTTTCTTTTTTATTTATTGTCTAAATTTATTTCTATATCCTAAATTTACCACTAAAATACAGACCACAATTCTCTACTCTACCCAAGTGTCGGAAATGAGTACCTGCTTAACCGGGGGTAACCGTCATTGAGTCCTGGTGTTGGTTATAAGGCATTTGAAAAACAAATGTAGAAAATGATATTTATCGGGCTTGATTTGAATTACATCCTTTGACAGGTGCCTGGTCCTCACTAACTCCACGGGTACCTCTGGCATTGACGGCATAGGCGCGTATGTGGGCGTGACCAACACCTACACCACCGAACGGGGCACCCGCATGATAACCCTCGCCAGGGCCTACGAAGACTCCGACGTCACTGTGTATGAAACCACCTTTCCTGATGGCGTGGAGGGTGAGGGAAAGGTTCAAAACTTCGATTCTGCATTTAGCACTTTAACTACAATTAGTTAAATTTAAGTCCAATATTCAGCTAAAATTTTAAGTTAATTATATGAAGCAATTTTGAAAATTGCAAGCACTAACTAGATCGCGCCTTCATTTATTTTTAACCAAGTATTTAAAAAAATTGAGTTTGTGACTACTGGTCGGTGAGCAGTATTATGAAAATCCCTTCCGTGGCCACCAACGGCTCACGTAGCGGTGAGTGTTAAATACTCCACTTTTTATTCGATCGAACTTTTCACAGTCGATCTTAGATTTAAACAACGTCAACCTGAACTTCATTTTACTTATTCGGACAAAATGAAGTTCCTTGTAATTCAACTAATGCAATGCTTGGTTCTAGTTACGGAAAACTATAGGACTAATTTTTGTTTGTATGAGCTGAAATTTTTTAAAGATGATATCAAATGGCTCTAAGATCAACTGAACACGTCAAATTTGAGAGTAATAGATTAAATTTGGAACAAGAACGCAAGCCGCTCTGAGTGCGTTGTGTTATTCTCATGTCAGATTTTACGAACGACATCAGAAAATAAGGCAACTCTTATTGATTTAAATTGATTCACTGAGGCAACTCTTATTGGTTCAAATTTTACGTGATGCAAACGCAGAGCGTTTCACTTTCGGTGAGACAGGACGGGGTTCGATCTTGCACACGGGCGGTATATTTGTTTGAGTGAGCAGCTCCTCTGGTGATGTAGAAATGGGAGAAGGCAAGTAGACGAAGAGATTTGGAAAACCCTATTTGTTGAAATTTCACTTCATATTTTCTGCCTAAATGAAAAGCTCAAACTTGTTGCAATTGCAACAAAGCCCCAGTCATTAAATGCAGCGATAATTATAGATGATATTTTATAGACTGTGATGAGCAAGGGTACTGCAAACAATAGTAGCTCACCCATTGCTACGAAATTATCACCACTCGCGGTATTGACGAGATTCGAACCGGCGACCCTTCCCATAACGGCGCACACTCGTGACCACTTGGCGACAGGGATTCACAAAGATAATCATTTGCGATAGTCCATATTCATTTATCCCCTGCATAAATGATAACCATTTATCAATAATCGATAATCATTTGACCCATGGAGGCTGCGACACGGGCTTCAAAGACGAGGTGTGCTCAGGGTACCCTGTGTTCAGCCTCACAGAGAGCGACTCCGGCGTGAACCTCCGCTACGTCACGCCGGGGGACAGCATGTTGGGATGGAACCTCTTCTCTCAGGGCGAGTGAGTGCACGTCACCTCATGCAATGTATCTGACGCTCTTTGTGTGCTGTGTCCTGACTTCAATGTTGCTCGTAAGATATTTTTAACGCTTTGAACGCAACTGGTAAAACTGAAGTTCAATAATAAACTCAAATTTACAATCTATAGTAGTAAGCAACTTTGAAAATAGGAAACATTAATTGGATCGTGACTTCATTTAACTTTGATTAAGTATTTATGTAAATTGTGTTTGTGATGGTCGGTCAGCAGCATCATGGAAATCCCCCACGTGGCCACCGGTTGCCCACGTTGAGGTCAGAGTTTTAACGCGTTGAGCGCGATGTGAGCTGCCGTGGACACGGGGGCAATTTTCAAAATGCTGCTCGCCGACCAGTAGTCACAAACTCAATTTTTATAAATACTCAATCAAAGGTAAATGAAGGCACAATCTAGTTGATGTTTGCTATTTTCAAGATGGCTTACTACAATTGACTTTAAATTTTAGTTAAATATTATACTGTAGTTAAGCCCAGCGCAGTCAATGTGTTGAGTATTGACTTCAGCGTCGTTGTCACATTCTTCAGAAGCATTTACAGTATTTATGAGCTTCCAGTCCTCGTGTCTGGGGTAAACTATTTAAGAGAATAAACTTTTATTTTGTTTCTCACAATTATATAATTAACCTCAGACACGGCTAATATCTAGCGATTACGTTTATCTACCAATTTGAGGCCTTAATGCAAAAATACTTAAAATCTAATCTGTTGTAATGCATTTTATATATAATTTTTTTTTTAAATAAACGGTTTTCTTTTCTCCGCGGCGCGAGGGTTTAAGCATCAGACGTTGGACAAAAAAGGTCTTGGTTCGATCCAAGTCTGGCCCCGCGGTATTTTTACCAAAATATAAGTGCAGCTCCTCCAGTGATTATAACAGTCATTGGAAACAGGCATACAAGATTAGAGGATAGACGTTTTCCCTGATTCAGATTACACTTCACTCATTCACCCCATCTTCTTTGGCTAACACGTTCCTCGCGTACTGGGACATATGTGTACCACGGGGCAAATTGCTCTTTCACGTTCCAGCATAAATGATTGACATTTTATCTGTTCCGTGACCTTTTTTAAAAAAATGTCTTTTATCATACGAGGTGAATGTATCGTGCAATTGTATTTTTCATATTTCTCAAGAAGGATATAAATGTATTCGATCAGTAAAGTGAACTTCCCATTTCTACTACTTACAATGTAACCAAACCAACCGTTAACAACCGCGGAAACGCAGGGAACGTGCAATGAAAGTAAAACACCTTTTTACAACACGATTGCAAAAACAGAGTGACTAAAAAGATATTTCGTTGCAGTTTCTGGTCGTCGTACGGCCAGTTTCGGTCTGGGGAGATGGGAGGTATCGCTGGCTTCATCATACCAGACTCGTACAGCATCGTGATATCTCCACTGAAACGTCCTATGGCGGTCAACAACTGGCTCGACGTGCAGGGAAACTACGCCACGCTTCACTACGGGGTAAACATGATTAAGTTTAGAGTTTGTTTGTTTCAGCCTTTCTAAACCATTAAATTCTGAGTTAGTTTGTTTCTGACTCCCTAACCTTTAGATTCTGATTTAGTTTGTATCAGACTCTCCAATCAAAACTAAATATTCCATAGAGAGAAAGGATGAAGGCACCATTTAAAATAAAATTAAAGGAACGTGGAATAGACATGTACCGTATGTACTAAGGGTGATCCCTCGCAAGATCCTTTACGCATAGAAATATCGAGTTAAGGAAGTTTTTGAAAGAAGATTAAAATTGATGAAGATAGTCAGAGGTGCTGAAAAACAGGGCACCATTGAACCAAGAAAAAGACGGTACTTTCATAACTCGGAGAAAAACTTACCGCATTTCTGCAGAAAAAGGCCTGGCTAACTTTTAGCTCGGAACATTAGATTTTTCCCCTGGGAGTACTAGGAATAAACATAAACAACTGTCACTAAATGCCAAATGACGCTTATATTTTTACTCCATAAATCTACGATAGCGAATGAAGTAAGTATACGCTACAAAAAGTAAAGCAAAAATCGCTACACGTAAAGTCCTTTTTATTAAAAATGATCAAATAAAACTGAACGTTTCGGACTAACAGTCCATTTTCAGCAAAATCTCTGTAAAACAAAACCAAAAGAGGAAGAATTATTTCACTTATGAAGAATTTATAAAAAGTTTAAACTTTGAAAAACACTAACAACAACGATAAATGAGATTTTGAAGTTGTCTCCTCTCCCGTAAAATTTTGATGTTGTCTCCTCTCCCGTAAAATTTTGATGTTGTCTCCCCTTCGGTAAGATTTTGATATTGTCTCCCTTTCGGCAAGATTTGAGACTGTCTCCCCTCCCGTTAGATTTTGATGCTGTCTCCCCTTCCGTAAGATTTTGATATTGTCTCGCCTCCGGTAAGATTTTGATATTGTCTCCCCTTCCGTAAGATTTTGATATTGTCTCTCCTCCGGTAAGATTTTGATGTTGTCTCCCCTCCCGTAAGATTTTGATATTGTCTCTCCTCCGGTAAGATTTTGATGTTGTCTCCCCTCCCGTAAGATTTTGATATTGTCTCTCCTCCGGTAAGATTTTGATATTGTCTCTCCTTCGGTAAGATTTTGACATTGTCTCCCCTCCCGTAAGATTTTGATATTGTCTCTCCTCCGGTAAGATTTTGATATTGTCTCCCATTCCGAAAGATTCTGATATTGTCTCTCCTCCGGTAAGATTTTGATATTGTCTTCCCTTCCGTAAGATTTTGATATTGTCTCCCCTCCCGTAAGATTTTGATATTGTCTCCCCTCCCATAAGATTTTGATATTGTCTCCCCTTCGGTAAGATTTTGACATTGTCTCCCCTCCCGTAAGATTTTGATATTGTCTCTCCTCCGGTAAGATTTTGATATTGTCTCCCCTTCCGAAAGATTTTGATATTGTCTCTCCTCCGGTAAGATTTTGATATTGTCTCCCCTCCCGTAAGATTTTGATATTGTCTCTCTTCCGGTAAGATTTTGATATTGTCTCCCCTTCCGCAAGATTTTGATATTGTCTACCCTCCGGTAAGATTTTGAGGTAGTCTGTCCCCTCACGCGCCCCCAGGTGGAAGGACTAGCTGGCTCGATACCTGCGGGCTTCAGCATCAGCGTCATCGCCGTCACGGGACTGTCCAGCCCAGATCGTAACTCCTCCTTCGTCAACACCGTCATGAGTGAGATTTCATTTACGGATCTGCTATTTTTTCAAATTTCTTTACCTCATCAAACTGTTTTCTAGTTCTTCACGTGGGATGATAAGAATAAAATTGAAAATCATTTCTACTGAAACACTGTTGACCTTGAAAATTTTATGTCACTGTCAGTCAGTGAAATTCGACTTTCGATGTTGCCAAATGTCCTGCATCAAGCTCATGTGATGGTCATTTTACATGTGTCTCGCATGAGGCCCATATGATGGCTATTTTTCATGTGATCCACATGAGGCCCATGTGAAGTTAGGGAAAAATATTAACGTTCTCATTTGTGGTAATTCTATCTATCTAAATAACATTTGATGGCCTCCCAAATAGTAAAATTTAAAACTCGAACTTTATTACATTTTGAATTAATTTTTTTTAGAAATGAACTGTTTCTTTCTCCAACACACAGTATTTGTGGACAAAGTAAATGAAATATTGGTTTGAAATACCGTAGACAAATTATGCCTAAGCTAATGGATTAACTGCTTGTAACTGTTGTAATAGTTCTAAATTTTGATGTAACTGATTGTAACTATTGTTATAATCTAAGTGACGATGCAACTGATTGTAACTATTGTTATAATCTAAGTGATGATGCAACTGATTGTAACTTTTGTTATAATCTAAGTGATAATACAACTGATGTGCTATGGATAAAGGTAAATTTTTTAAAGTGTCTAAATTCTATTACATAACTTTTCAACATCATTCTAACCAAGATTTGATGAAGACTGTTTTTCTAAGTACGTCGGTCTAAAATTTTTTATTTCCAGCTTCTCCTCCGCTGTGTTTCGCATTCTTGCATTAGTTTTCCGTTTCATTTTTGCCACATCTGCATGGTTAAGTTTCCCTTGTGAGGTACGACTAATTTCATGTTCAGTCTATTTCTTCCTGCAAAATTATAATACACGTTTAAACCTTAATTAACTGCTATACACATCATGTGATCAGGGTATTAAAACATAATGTAAACTTATGTTCAATAAAAACCCGATTGTGAAGATGAGATTCAAACATGCGCTTGAACTTTACACATTCATGTCTTCACAATGACTTAAATAATGTGTGGAACTGAAACATGTATAGGTAACGTCAAACTTTTTCCTATGTTTTTATGTCTCCAGTTTTGTGGAAAAAATCAAGGCATGGTTATATTAGGAATTTAAAAACAAAGAAAGCACCACGTATTGAAATCATATTTAATTGAGATTTTACGCGAACTATTAATTTAAAACTAAGGCAGTTCTATCAAACGTTTCGGAGACCAGTTCCATCTTCAGTTAACAGTCTGCAAAGTTGAAAATAAAGAACAAAATCAGTCTTTCTACACAAAATACATGGGCATAATAAAATCAACAAGTAAATTTGCAATGGATAAGAACTATTGGTGCTATTGAGCTTTAATTTTTCTTTAGAGAAAGAAAAACATCCCATTCTATTTTAGGATCGCTCATCACCGTGGAGTCCACTACCGTAGCGAAAGACCTCTGACCCAACCGCCTCATTCATCTATCCACCTTCACAGCGAGCAGTGTTGTGACCGAATAGCAGAGGAAAATTTATCTATAAAATTTTTCGCACAGCATCTAATGATTTAGATTTACGTATTTTAGAATCTCTTTTTATTTCTAAAGAAAAAACGGAGCTCAATAGTGCCAATAGTTCTTATCCATTGCAAATTTACTTGATGATTTTATTATGTCCATGTATTTTGTATAGAAAGACTGATTTTGTTCTTTATTTTCAACTTTGCAGACTGTTAACTGAAGATGGAGTTGGTCTCCGAAACGTTTTATAGAACTGACTTACTTTTAAATTTATAGTTCGCGTGAAATCTTAATTAAATATGACTTCAATACGTGGTGCTTTCTTCGTTTTTAAATTCCTAATGATCATTCGCCTTGAGAAAAGTAACTTTCATGATAATATTAATATTAGGTATAGCGAGCGCTCAGTAAGCGAACATAAATGGTAAAATAAATGTGTGCTCTTTGTGTATAAACCGGTGTATGGTTGTTTACATACTACTGAATTTTGCGTGGGTGAGAGGGCTTCGTTCGGGCATGCTGCGTAAACCAGCCGTCATATACATTGCCTAAACAATTCTCATTTCTGTTTTCTTTTGTTTATTGCTCATAGAGCGTTGCCAAAACAGCAGACTCCTTATTTACGAGTCAATTTGTATTAAATGTGTTAAAACAACTATTTTTCCTAATTTTCATGACATTTGGAATTTTTCTGCTCTCAAGTATATGGACAGAAAACGTATAGAGGGAGTCCGAAATTTCCAAGAAAGAGAACTTGACTTTAGAGTATCTAGGATACTAGACGGTAACTTTTTAGTTCGTAGAGCACTGTCCTAAACTATTTTTATTTTTTATTTTTAAGTTTATTTAAAATTTCTCCGCTCCCAAGAATGGGGAGAGAACGTCCAGAGAGAGTCCGAGGTCTCCAAGATAGAAGACTTGACTTCAGAGTATCTAGGATACTGGACGGACAACGGTGCGTACTACTACTACAACACAGACAGTTACGGCAACTACGAAGACCTCCTTGTTAGCCTCTACAACTACACCCAGGCTGAAGAAATACCTGTCAGGTGCGCTTTGTAGTGTACGCTATGTTTTGACCTTGTTGCCACGTGTAAAAATTGTAAGCTACTGCAATGCTTGTGTAACGTAGGATAACATATTGTTTGTATAAAGTAGTGTATGATGAGTGTGTAACGTTGGACGCACAGGGTGTCCCACAAAAATGTCCCCGAATTTTTAATTGATTATATCACAGCTGTAAACTAATATACTTGAATTGTTTTTCCCAATGTAGTAAATTTTGTTTCTTTTTCGAAAAATTTAAGTTTCTGAAAATCGTTTGAATAACCACTTTACAATGATCGATTTACTGAAAGGGGTAGAAAAGATAATTGTTCAAAGGAAATGTTTTAAAAACAACACTGGTGTTCTTCATTTCTCAATACATACTGTTAAAAATTATTTCACAATTATGTGTCTTACATGCCACCAAGTATTAAACCCTCTGAGAGGTTTCAAGTTTCAAGTGTTTTCAATAATAGTGTTTCAAGCACTAAAAAAAACGGTGAAATAATCCGCAAAACTCTTCGTTCAATGGTGGCTAGAAGTAATACTTGCCTTGAGGGAAATGGAGGGTATGTCGAAGGATACTAAATTACTTAATTGAATTACATCAATGTTTTGCCGTTTGCAAAGTCTAACTATAAATGAAATAGCAAGGATAGTCACTTTTAAAACAGACATTATTACTTAGCGAGTTTAATATGTCAGAACTAAAAATACACGAAAGATGAACGTTTCGACCACAAGGGTCATCTTCAGCATCTGGGGAAACACAGTTATTTTCACAGAGTTAAAAAAAGATAATATATATATACATATGTATGGTCAACATTTGTGATTGCTAACAGGAAGTTTGCAAGGGATAGGAAGATTGGGTATCATGAGTCTCTTTTTATCATGAAAAGCAAACCGGTTTTAAATGATACCCAATCTTCCTATCCCTTGCAAATTTCCTGTTAGCAATCACAAATGTTAACCATACATATGTATATATATTATTTTTTTTAACTCTGTGAAAATAACTGTGTTTCCCCAGATGCTGAAGATGACCCTTGTGGTCGAAACGTTCATCTTTCGTGTATTTTTAGTTCTGACATATTAAACTCGCTAAGTAATAATGTCTGTTTTAAAAGTGACTATCCTTGCTATTTCATTTATACTTAATTGAAACGTTTTTTAAGGTAATGATCTGTTACTCTTTTAAATTTGTGTTTATTCGGCTTTTAGGAAAGGAAAAAATAAGGAAGAATATCAACATTGTTTTAAAAACCTTTTCTTTGAACAATTAGTTTTTCTACCCCTTTTGGTAAATCGATCATTATAAAGTGGTTATTCAACTAATTTTCAAAAACTTACATAATTCGAAAAGGTAACAAAATTTACTACATTGTGAAAAAGAAAATTCAAATATGTTAATTTAAAGCAGAGATGTAATCAACTAAAATGTTAGGGACATTTTTGTGGGACACCCGGTATATTGTAATTTTTTTAAACTCGTATCTACACGCATTATCAAACCTAGATTACACCACAAAAGGAATGCATTTTTAAATGCCTTTCAATCATTTGTTTCGACTACTAACTTGGGTATTACGACACTCAGACTGATAATATATCATCTATGGATGAAATATTATTTGTATTGTATTTTAAAACCCAATGATGTGTTTGGTTTCATCTTTATTGGAAATAATTTTTTTTGTGTAGATTGGAGCAAATCTTAATGCTTGTAGCAACATGCGTTTCCGTACCAGTGGATCTAGCTCGACACTTCGATAGGCATATATTATTATTTATGTCGGCTCAATGAGTCAAGTATCATGTTTTAATTAAAAAAATTCAATTCAATTTAAATTGATTTAAAAAATAAAAATAAAACTCTATCCGATAAGAATTTAATTTGAAAATTTAAATTTTTTTCAAAGGAACGAACGTATAGCTACAGCTGCATCTGTTCCTCGATAGATGCTTTTAGACCTATGGTGGTATTACAATAAATTTTGTGCGTTACTTTCCGTTTGTTCCTTGGCAGGTACATCCAGCTCGACTCATGGTGGTATTACAAGGGACTCGGCAACGGAGTAAAGAACTGGACTGCCCGACCTCCCATCTTCCCCAACGGCATCCAACGGTTGTACAACCTGACCAACTGGCCAATACTGGCCCACAACCGATACTTCGCTAGCGACACAGACTACGCTTCGCAAAACGGAGGTAAGAAGCGCTGGACCTGGGTGACATTGGACCGAGTTCGGTTTTATTTTCCCTTAAATAAACTATTGTTGTAAAATTAAGCATCGAATCTTGAGTGAACCAATTCATTGATCAGTTTAGTGTGAAACTAGGTTAAGTGAATTAGGTTAAACATTATTGTACACCTTAAAATAGCGTTGATGATAGGATGCCCTAGAAGTCGCTGAACTTATTCCGGCCCACACGTAGCTATCCTCAAATATGTCAATTATACTAGACTTAAGAAATAAATTACTTCTGTATCGCTTGTGGTAAATAAATTGTTTAAATTGTTTAAAATTTTCAATGAAATTCGGCCGTAATAGCCGCTCAGCTTTTGGTAACTTTCTGGCCACCCGAGGTCGCGAAGGGACTTTGCGCTGACCTCAAACGTGCTGGTTGAGAAAGAAATAAAAAATAAATAATTATTATTAAGAAAATTAAGACCATTGATAAAACAGCGTTTGACAATTTAATACGTCACCTGCGAAGGGGAGTTTCATAATGCGGCTAACCGACTGCATTCACAAATTCAGTTTTTATACACACACAAATAAAGCTAAATAAAGACACGATTGAGTTAATGGTTGCTGTTTTAAAAAATTTTCACCACTGTTGACTTCAAATTTGAATTAAACGTTGAGCTTCAGTTTGGCCCATCGCATGAAACGTGTAAACACGTTGAGTGCGATGGGCTAAACTGAAGCTCAATATTCGACTCAAATTTAAAGTGAAAAATTGTTAGCAATTTTACAAAACCAAACATTAACTGGGTATATTAACTACCAATAACTTCAAAAGAGTGTTAAAATTTCTGAAACGACCCAAATGGGTATTTAATGTACCCAATTATTGTTCGGTATTTATAAAATTTCTGACGACTTCTGACTTTAAATGGGAGTTGAATATTAAACTTTAGTTGGCTCATCGCGGGAAACGTATTAAAGTCAGAATTGGCGGTGTCCTGTCAGGGGAGTACCCATTCTTCATCGAAGAGGACACTCAGAAGGCGGTGCCGCTGGACAAAAGTTTCTGGGATGATCTATTTGACGAAGCGCTGGAGTGGGGCCTGGCCGTGTATGAACAGGACTGGCTCGACCGGGAGTACGAGGAGGTCTCGTGAGTAGCGTTCCGGTCTTCTCTGTGAAGTTAAACAACACACTTTAAAAGAAAAAAAGAAAGAAAAACCTTTTATGTCCAAGAAAGTTGATTAATAAACGCATAACACACACAGTTATACAAAACCCGTTGCTGGAGTAAAACAACACACATGAACAATAAAAAGGAAAGAAAGGAAAACCGTTCATTTCCAAGACAGTTGATGCGTTATATAAAATGTTGGTTTTAAAAATTGATTAATACTTATAAAGGTCCGTCATTGATAGACTAACCGTAACAAGAAAGGCCCGATTCAATCCCTTCTAGGTACTCGCGGTATTTTCACCAGAGGATGGGTAATTTCTCTAGTGATTGTAGCAAACGGAAAAGGATGGAAAATGTTAGTAGGGAGGACGGTTTGATTCATTGAATATGCATTTTTCACTCGCTTACTCACTCACTTCTTTAAGTTGAGAAGTCGAAAAACTATTTCTGGGACACTATTGTGACGATGGAGAAAAGAGATATAAGAAATATTGCGACAATCAATGCTTTATTCAATGAGGTCTCGTGAGATTTCTTGCGTTGTAATGAAGTCTCGAGAGTATCATTTTTGTTTTGTCCTGTAATAAGGTTTTATTGTATTTTTGTGCTCAAATAGTTCAAATCTGAGCACCGGCAACGCACTAGCTGGCCATTGGTGACAATAGTTAGCGGGTTTTGGGATATTTTGATTTTCGTATTGATAAACGCATTGAGTCCGGTGTCGGCCATGTCGAAAGTCAAACAGGCAACAAAGTCACATTTTAAATCGTTTTTTTTCAATTACAACTATTTCAGCTTTCTAGCTCCAGTACATGAAAAACCACCGCGTTTTCATGCAGTGGGGAGTAAAATAGTACAACCCGTTGATTAAATTGCCAGATTCCTCATTTCTAAACCACGCACAATTACGAAAATGGGCTATATTTAAACAATTAAATAAAAATCTTAATATAACATCTAAAACCCACAAGTACTTTATAGAAAAAATCTATAGAAACATGCATAATAAATGCGTGAAGAAAGGTTTACAATACCCGACTTTTTTCTCTATATTATACATTTAAATTATTGAAGGATTATTCCAGAATATTCTGAGACATTCTAATATTTAACAACCGGACTTTCGTCAGCATTCATCTCCAATAATGTGTCATTGGTGCAGCAGCTCTCGTTCTGAAAGGTCGTCAGCATAAGAATTTGGACATCAGCCAAGACCTTCGCGAACGTATTGTGGAGCTCCATAAAGAAGGTTTGGGGATATCAGAAGATATGTGCACAACTATGTGTTCCTATAGCCTCGGTTGGAACCATAATACATAAGGGAAATGCCGAAATACGACTCAGCAAGCCTCAAACTGGCCGTACACGGTAGATAAATGACCGTGATGCTCGAAAATTGGTCTGAACAGTAGTGCAGAGGCCTCAAACTACAGTGAAGAATTTAAATTTGATCTTGAGGCTTCTAGAATCGAAGCCAGCAAACACACCATCAGCAGGGTACTACGCCGTCAAGGTCTTCGCTCCCGCACCCCTCGTAGGACACTTCTTCTCCAGAAACGTAAAGGCCAGGCTGAAGTAGGCCAACGATCATTTGAACAAGCCAGCAGCGTTTTTTAACTCAGTACTGTTTTCAGATAAAACCAATATCGAACGATTTGAGAGAAACAGCACAAACCATGTTTGGAGGCAACAAAACGAAGAGTATAAACGAAAGTGCACCATACCCACAGTTAAGTTAGGAGGTGGCTCAATCATAGTGTGGGGATGTTTCAGCTCATGAGAGGTAGGTAAACTTCACATCATTAACGGAACCATGAATGGCAGGAAATATCGTGAAACATTGGAAGAGCAACTCCTACCTTCAGCTTATTTGTTAAAATTAAATCGTGAATGGACCTTCCAATAAGACAACGTTCCGAAGCATACTGCAAACGAAACCAAGGAATGGTTGAGGATGAAGAAGATTAACATTTTAGAATGACCAAGTCAATCCCCGAACATGAATCCGATCGAAAACTTGTGGAGGGAATGGAAATTGAAGATTCAGAAGAGAAGTCCAAATAACATCACTGAACTCAAAGAAATTTGCGTTGAAGAATGAAATAAGATTACACCCGAAGCTTGTAAAAGGCTGGTAGTAAACTACTCTAAACATTTCGAAGCTATAAATAATAATAACGGCTATCAACGAAGTATTAATGTGTGTATATCTGGAAATGTGTTGTAAAATTTTGTTCACGTATTTATTATGCATATCCTTATGTATATTTTATCTAATAAATATTTGTGGGCTTTATTTAAACTATTAAACTTTTTATACTATTATTTATATACGGTTCAATCTTCGTAATAGTACGTGGTTTAGAAATGTGAAATCTGTCGATTTAATCAACGTGTTGTATTATTTTGCCCCGCACTGCATCTACTACTTTCTTAGAAAACACCCTGTGCCAACTCGATTGGCGTGAAGATCCTGTTTCATGCGACTGTTTGGAGAGAAGATCCTGTTTCATACCAGTGTTTGGAGTACAGATCTTATTAAATACACCTATTTAGAGTAAAGATCCAGTTTCACAGGACTGTTTATAACAAAACCCTGTTCCACACGCCCCAGCCTGCTGCACTCCAACATCACGCTGGGCGACGGCTGGCTGCACAACATGGCCAGCGCAGCGGACGAGCGCAACATCCCCGTCCAGTACTGCATGAGTCTGCCCAGGGAGGCTCTGCATGGCGCGGGCGAGAGAGCAGTGTCTCAGATACGCGTCAGTGACGACTACCACCTCGCTACGGTCAGTCTCTCTCTGTACGGTGAGTATTTCAGATCCGTCGGTGAACGACTACCGCCTTGCTATGGTTAGTCTTTACGGTCCGTATTTCAGATGCGTCGGTGACGACTACCACCTCGCTATGGTCAGGCTTTCTCTACGGTCAGTCTCATGCCTAGAAAGAATTTCTTTCTCACAGACATTCCAACCAGTCAAGCCTGATACATATAATCTAGTACATTGGTTTTTCAAATGCCTTTTGACTATTTACGATGGCATAACTTAAAACTAACACCAGGACGCAATGACGGTTACCCCCGGTCAAGCCAGTGCCCATTTCCGAAACCTGGGTAGAGTAGGGAATTGTGGCTGAGTTCTCCCTTTTCCCAACGGGGAGAATCACCGGACGGAATTGCCGGGATTCGAACTGCGGACCCTACTCGTGAAGGGTGCGCGCTCTAAAGCATTACTAGTGCTCGCGCTAAATATGTTGTTCAGTTGAATTACAGACGTCTTGGTTCCGTTATTGTTTGAAGGTTTTAAAATTCATCCAGATTTTAATTTTCTTTCTTAAGCCAAGCGCTCTGTTCACTGAAATCGAGTCGTTTTCAAGGAAAAAAACTGTAAAGAATGTGCTAAGTTGTTCACGTATGTATGATAAACATTTGGATAAAATTTTCCTCGAATATGTTCCCAAAATTAAACGCGCAGAAAAATATTGGGCAACTGAGGTATGTTAAATTAACAGCTCAAACATCTGAAAGAAGAACGTAAAAATATAAGAGACTAACTATCAAGGATCAAGGAAGGATACAACGGCCCGGTATATGTGTAAATCAAAAAGGAAGGGTGTCTGCATTTGCACTGTCAATGAAGAGAACGATAGACCGAACAGCTAACATTTCCATGCCCCTCCAATACACTTCTAAGAAAATGTGAGAAAAAGAAAAGAAAAAAGTTTTTAAAAAATTGTTGCGTGAAATGCATTAAAATCAAGTTTATTTTGAAAATTTCTTAACATAAAGGTCCTAAATTGATAGACAAACCATAAAAAGTAGACTGAGATTAAACATATAATTTGGTGAAACAAATCCGAAATCTATTCTAAGTAGGAAAATTGGGAGGAACAAAATAAAAATCTATGCTTAGCTAGAAAATGATCGCACACTTTGAGAAACAAATTCAGTTTTCTGAAAGACCGTAGGAGAGGTGATGGAAAGAATTACGTATACGACATTTCGTATAACGTACGAGGATAACGTAAACTCGTACGACATTATAGAAAAACGTATACGACTGCCCAGAGGTCTGAGACTGAGCGACAACTCCATTGAACATTAGAAAGCCTTCAATCTTACTGACAAAATTAGCAACAAATATCAGCCCGTACAAGAAATTGGTCACGTAATGAGCATCGGTAAAATCTAAATGATGGTTTAAAAACAACGCGTCTTTCCGCGTAAGTTCATAGAAGCTTGCATCACGTGCAAGTCATTTCAAGTTACGTAAGTCATCGTAAGTCATCTCAGGTTACGTAAAGTCTTCTCAAATTACGTGAGTCTTTTCAAGCTGCGTAAGTCATCGTAAGTCATCTCAAGATGTCAATTTGATACTCGGCTCTTCTGTGACAAGCTTTTGTTAGACACTGAACTTGTAGTGTCTTGCATGCTCTCGTTCCTTAACACTTGTGTGATTATCATATACGACTATGTAATGTGATGTCAACACAGAACCAATAGATGATGTTGATATACGTCTGCATAATGATGTCAAGTCAACATACGACCCTGTCATGAGAGGTCAAGTCGATATAAATAAACATCGGCATCTACGGATGCTTTATTTCCAGTTCAAGCATGATACATATCACCTTGTACATTGGTTTTTCAAATGCCTTATAACTGACACCAGGAGGCCATGACGCTTTCCCCCGGTCAAGACCGGTACCAATTTCAGACACCTGGGTAGAGTGGGGTATTGTGCTTAGAATTTTTTCTCCTATACCCAACGGAGAAAATCGCCACCAGCGCCGGGACTCGACGTAAAGTGCGACATGCGACTATGGACTGTGATATCAACGCAGATCTAACGGATGATTATGATATACAGCTGAATAACGATGTCAAGTTGACATTCGACTCTATAATGAGATGCCAAGTCGACATACGACTGTATACCGTGATGTCACCACAGAACCAATGGATGATCGGACACACGTCGCTGTTCGCCCACGCGCTGGGGCTGCGACCGTACAAGGACGTGTTCTGGACGAGCTCAGTGAACGACAACAACCCCTTCTCCTGGTGCCAGTTCTACAAGCCGACAGACGACGGCGTCGTCTCCAACTACGTCGGTCATGTCAACGTCTCGGGTACGGATCTTTATTTTTGGCATTGAGTGTTTTTTGACTGATTTCACGTGAAAAATGTTGAGTGATTTGATTTTTATTTTAACACGTGAAGAACTTGCACTATGAAGCTTTGTTAAGAAGTGGGAAAAGGCATTCAAAAGGATTTGTTTAAGGGTTGTATTTTTTTGGAGAGGTCTCCGAAACCTTGTTAGAAGTGCCTCTTAGAAGAGGGTTCGATACTTTGCAGAGCCCAATCCAATACGTGTGTTTTCAAAGAGGGTTCGATACTTTACAGAGCTTTTTTAATGGATTTGTAGATCTCAGAGGATGGTTTGATACTTTGCAGAGCAATTTTAAAGAATTTATAGAGCAACTAATCTTCTTATGACTGGATATCATAGAAAAAAATGAGAAAAGAAACCTAAGTGAAGCGCGTGCCTTGAAAGAGGGTTTGATACTTCGCAGAGCCGGTGTTCCTCTTGTTGAGAAAAGAAAGAGCGTAAGTCACTTCTCCCAAACCCACCCAGATGTTTAAAATGGGTACCAGCTTGACCAGGGTAACTGTCATCGCGTCCTGATGTAAATTATAAGTTATTTGAGAAAAGCAACGCCCAAGATGATCATTATCATCCTGATTAAAATAAAACACACATTTTCATTTTTGTCTATCATTGTTCTGAAGTTGTGGATCAGATTTTCGAGAGATGAGTTGATTTTGAAGGTGGGCTCAAAGCTGGCATGCGCTATTTTTCGATGTCGTTTTTTTATTGAATTAGAAAAGAAAAGACAAACACTTTACTTCCAGTACAGTTGATACATGAAATGCACAAAATGGGTTTTTAAAATGTTTAAGGATTAAGATACTTAGTTGATATACACACATGGTATCGCAATACCCATATAAATTGTCAAAACAAATGTTTAGAGAGAAGCATGAAAAAATCCATCCTCTTTGTAGCGCTAATCTAAGATTGATAATGCTTGTAAATACAAGTAGTAGAAAGAAAGAAGAAAAAAAGAAACCGTTTATTTAAAAAGAAAAGTGATACATGAAATGTAGTAGAACACATTATATTTCAAACATTTGTTAATGAAAAGATTCTTAATTGATAAACAAACCGTACAAGGACGCCTGATCTCACGCTAAATCCAGACCCATTTTGAAATTGGGTGTAAAACAAATGTTCAATTCCCGAGGGCGTCACTAGACAGAAGACTTCCTGTTTAAAGTCAGACCTTGTGCCTTTTTAATTTCTATTTTTTCCCGGACTTTACTCGCGTTTTGCAGAATTCTTGCTTGTAAAATGGGGTGCTCGACTCAATGGTGTCCAGTGACAACTTAGTTAAGTGTCTGTGTAAAGTCGCTGGTCTTCAGAGATTGATTGATTGGATGTATTCAGAGTTGAAAAAAGGGATCCTTTTTGTAGAGGAGAAGTCTTAATATTGCAGCCTTATGAGAGACGTAATATGTCATTGATTTTATGGCTGCAAGGTAAAATGGTTATACAGTAATACAATAATGAGGTGGTAAGGGAATAAGGTTATGAGACGGAATAAGGTAATAAGGCAAGGTAATTTGGCAGAAAGTTAGTATGGAAATAAGATGATACGATAATGAGGTAGTACGGTAGTAAACTTATGAGAGGTAATAAGGCTGTAAGGTAATAAACCTCTCCGCTCTCACGGAACACATGCATTCGTTAACAAATGCCTCCGAGTTACTAGTTAGAATGTCGAAAAATAAATGTGAGGATACGTCCTCCCAGGTGGAAAATGCGAGGATGTTATCAGGTTACGTAAATCACTGACTATTTCTATACTGATTAGAGCTTCATCCTCTTAATCGTGAAGCGAGGGTTAAGCATCACACGTTTGATAAAAACAAAAAAAATTTTTTTAAATAAAGATGATACGATAAACATCATTGGTTTCTACAAAATTTGTAAAAAATATCCTGTTCGATACACGTCCGATAACCACGGTCTTTAATGGATTATGAAATGGCGATACTGATCAGCACGCTCTCAGGTGCGCATTATATGTTTTAGAGGAAATACATCGAGAAATTCCAACTGCATTCGGGATGTTAAATTAGGTCGCCGTGCTTTTCAGTTGAGAAGGTTCATCATTATTTTACCTCATTCATGAAAATGGTTCATCATGGTTCAACATTTGAATATAATTCAATATGAATAGGATTTGTTAATTCACCCTTTTAAGGAAAGAATTAATAATATCCATTCAATATTTCGAATTAAGTGCATTTCTTAGCGATAGTTTGCGATACTTGATTGTAACCTTATATTTCCAATAGGTCGATTCTTAGGGAATCTCACACGCAAGATAAAAAGAAGAACCAACGTAATA